>QFDD01005293.1:0-15200 GCA_006871305.1 Vachellia collinsii | reverse complement strand
ATAATTAATTAGTTCATAGGGCTAAGGAATGCAATTAAAGTTAGTAAGCATAAATATATTACAAATGCAATTTTTTCCCTAAAAATACTCTCATTGACCAACTTGACGGAAGGTTTTTAATAATTATCTCATTTAAATACTCCTTTTTAATGAAGATAAAAATAAGATTTTTAAAATATTCTAAATACGATGCTGTTGGTTCTTATGCACCATGCTCGATGTCGGTGGTTCCGTTTGCCTAGTCAAATCACGTGGAGCAATGGTTAGAAATTGCAGCTTGTAGTACCTGTCATTGAACTTAGTTGTTTTTTGTTGTTGTTATTTGATTATTTAAAATTACTTGTTGAATTGTTGTTATCATTACGTTTTTCGAATTAAGGGTATTTGTGTAATCTTACTATAAAAATATTGTCAGACTATTCCTCATGACAAAGTGATTAGGGTATTTTGGAGTCCTGAATTCGACTTGTGTTTAAACATTCTCATAATCTTATGAGGTCTTTTTATGTAAAATTTGTAAGATAATTAATATTTTTCAATAGTATATTTATACTAACAAGTATATGGGAAGAGCGACTGAAAGAGATGGCTAAAGTTGGGTTAAAATTTATTACAAATAATTAATTAAGAATAACATTAAAATGATAGAGGATTAATTTAAGAAGGTCACATAAATTTAATAAACTTTCTCAATTTGATCAAGGGAAAATCCCATACAAAGCTGCTTGAAATAGGGAAATTTCAAATTAAGTTGTTAAATTTAATAAATCCTTTAAAAAGTTTAAAATATGGGTAAAATAACTTTTCTGCCCTTTTCTAATCTCATCTCCCCTCTCCCCTCTTAAAAAGTTTCATTAATATATTCATGTCAACATTAATATATAATAAAGTAAAGTATGATTAACTTAAATGAAAAGAGTTTTTTGCATTATAAAATTATCACTAAGAATAATTCAAGCCACATGGCAGTATCAATAAAATGATTTGTAGTTGAATATTATGAATAAAAATTATATTTTTAGAAGAACTGGACTTAAATTTGAATTCTCAAACATCAAATGATTTTATGAAAATATAAAAAACTTATTATCTAGAATTTTAAGCTTAACAAAGGGAAAATACTAACTTAAAATATATAATAAAGAATCCTTATATTAATGGCTATCACAAGATAAAAATTTAGATACTACATCTTGCAACTCATCAATCGTACATGTTTGAAAATTAAAAAAAATCAATTTTTTTATTTCCAAGGTATTAAAAAAATAAATTTTGGCAAAAATGATTTTGTAATTGTCACATAAAAAAAATATCATTTTAAAAATTTTAAATTTAAAATGTTTATAATCGACCTAAACAGTCATGATTATTGAATATCAACCCAAAAAATTAAAAAATAAATTAGATAAGATATATACACGATATAAAGTATTTTTAATTTTTCTCTTATTTTTCTCATTTTAGTATGTGATCGTAAATTTTAATTAATATAATATTTAAATATTTATAATGTTTTATTTTGATGGAAGGAGAAATTTGTCTTTTTCCTCAAGTGCACTTCTTAATTTTTTTTAAAGGAAACAGATAGATTTCTCCTTCCATCAAAATAAAACATTATAAATATCTAAATGTTTGATTTTTTTTAATAATTAAGGGGTATGAAGGTAATTTGACTCAATTTCTAAATCCCTAATTGTGTCAGTAACCCGATTAAGGATTTGTTAAGTTCAACAACCCAAATTAGAATTTAAGTAATTAAAATGTCTTTTATTGGGATTTTCCCTTTGATCAACCCAGTCCTTTTTTGTTTTAATGCACAAAATGTAGTTTTTGAATATTAATGTTTTTTCCAAGAGTTTTAATCAATATCAGATTAAGTTTTAATAAAAAAAATACTTTTAACTAACCACAAAAACATGTGCTGCTTGCTTTGTATACTTGAGGAGTACACGAGAAAGAAAAGTCCTGCATTTAATTACTGTTTCTGTGGGGATTGTATGCAAAACTCCAAGAAGCCATATGGTCACCCAAGTAGATAATATTACCTTCCTTAATAAATGTAAGAGCTAGTTTAGAAGTGAATTTTGTTATTAAATATAATCCTTTTTCAATTTTATCTCTTATATTTATAACTTATAAACTAATATATAATGCAATCATATAGACAAGTATTTTAGAGAAATCATATAACGCATGCTACAATTAATTAATTTATTTAGTTTATTAATATTCTAAAAGTAATCAATCAATTCTTATATTAAAAATCACTAATCTGATTGTTGACTAATTCCGCATGAGAAGGTCATGCTGGGTCCTCTTACCTAGTGCTTGCTCCCATACGTAGCTAATGGTTGCCTGAGAATATTCCTGGAAGGCAAGTTAATTTGCTGCTAAGATTGTGTATGTTCACTAGGCTTTAGATCTAATAGGATGTTTCCTTTCAAGCTTATGCTTGACTTTGCTTCTAAAACAAAGACAATAATTCAAAGTGAGAATGACATATATGTTTTATATATCAAGGGGGAGAAATTTTAACTTCCTTTTATGCCAAACAGAGTGGGACCATTTTGAATTTTTTTTTCCCAAATGGCAACTTGTTATTTGTTTTTTTAGTGGGTGTGGGTCCACTGATATTAACCTTTTAAGTTTTAATAGTCCCACATCAATTATTTTAGATCTATATACGTAACATATAATCTAAATTATGTTAGACTTTCTTTATCTATTAATAAGGATATAGTTGTCCCGCAATACAGGCATTTATTTTTATCAAGGACATGTCTATTTACTCTTTGTTTAAACTGTATCATTCTAAAAAGAATTGCAAAATTTTTTTTTCAAAAAATCAATTTTATGAAATTTTAACTGATTATTTTCTAAAAAATAATCAGAAAATATACCTTCGATTAGAAAATATATAAAAAAAAATCGAATATAATTTAGAGTTAACGTCTCTATAATTTCAACACAGTTTGCTTGTGTTTTGTATACTCTTTAATATAGTTATGCATATTTTGAATACATAAAATAGGAAAATGGGCATTTAATTTTTGGTTGCATATCATTGCTGACTTGTGAATATTTGAATTATAGTCCTAGTAAAAAAATCAATTGCTTTTACTAATTTCTAGTTTTAAGAATAGTTTTTCAAAAATTCTCATTTCACATAATAGTTTTTGCTTGTGGGAAGATACTTGCGGTGCACACATATTCTATGCTATATATATACATACATACATACATACATACATACATACATATATATATATATGTGGATCTAAAAACATTAGTATGAAGCTGTCAAAGGTTAAAATTAGTAGACCCTCCAAGGAATATATAGCTCATGATCATCTGGGATCTCCTTTTCTTCTTAGGATCCCGTATTTATTACCTTTAGAGTATAAAAATTGATGGTTCAAATTTGATAATTTATAAAGTCATTCCCATAAACACAATAAATAAATTTAAATTGTTAAAATCTCATCTAAGAAATTCATAACTGCAATATAAATAAAATAAAAATTTTACTTTATAAAATATGGCAGTTTATATCATATTAAATATAAATCGTCGATTTTTGAATTAAGGTGGAGATGAGATTTTTACAATTGCAAGAAAAGGAGAGAGAAAAATGAAAGGACATGCTTTCGTCATCATCTTTGGAGAACTTTCAACATGGTCCCCCTTTTTGGTAAGAAAGGAATATAAAAATTGTCCGTATTAGTGTAAAATATCATTTTTGCAGCGTCGGTTTTACACTGTAAGGTAGAGAAGACAGTGTAGAAAGTAAGACTGGTGGCAATTTTTTAAATAATGCTTGTGACTTTCAACTTTTTAAGCGGTTATCATTATCTTGTTTATCTTAGCATTGTAAATGAGTATTCAGTCAAATTGAGATAAAACTTATTTCACATATTTATTTCAGATACCGTAATTTACATTGTAAAAATAGCTTTAATAACTAATCCAACCAGGCTTTTTACAATTGAGACAGAAGATAGACAAAATCTCATTCACCATTGGTTAGATGATCAAAATCTTGAAAGTAGCGATTAATACCCGTTGGGATCATAGACAAACTTGAAACGCTTGAATTCACCATTGGTTAGATGATCAAAATCTCATGAACGAACGGGTTCTTTCTTACTTCCACCCATACAAATAATTTATCAACTCTCTTTGAATTCACATTTATTATATAGTAAAGTACGAGTTGAGATACATGAAGATAATGACACCAAGAAATGAGACCCCAAAGGCTCCTCCAAAACTCCACAAGAAGGAATCTCGAAAGCCATCTTCTTCAGAACGATGGGGTTCTTTGTTTCTTCCTGCTGGTTCATCAATCAAAGAACAACTTTGCTGTAGTGGTGGACCACAAAGAAAAGGATTCCCTTCATAGCAACTCGGGTCAAAAGTTGAAAATTGATTTGTCATGTCAGGTGTCGTACCAGATAAATTATTGTGAGCCACAGAGAAGACAGATAAAGAATACAACTGTGTAAGTTGGGAAGGAATATGACCTGTCAATTTGTTGTATGAAAGATCTAAACTTTCTATCTGTGTAAGGTCAGAAAATGTTTCTGGAATAGACCCTGTCAAATAGTTGTTTGATAAATTTATTGTATGGATATTGTCTAGATATCCAATTTGTAAAGGGATTTCACCTATTAACTGATTATTTGAGAGATCTAGGCCAGACATGAAGTTTAATAGATTTCCTTCATATGATTCATACCTACTTTTAGACATGAATCCCACTTCTTGTTCCTTGTACCATGAAAAATTCTTTTCATATTCACCTTGAACAAGCTCACCACTTGTGCGATTGAAGTCAAATAGTGGGTTTTTGGTGGTCCAGGGGACAAAAATTTTTCCCAGTTCAGTTCTAGCCGTCTCATCTTTGCTTCTAAATGTGATGTTATTTGAGCAATATGGTATGCCTCCAGAAAGCTTGTTTTGTGAAAGATCCAATATGCTTATATTCTTGAGCTTACACATATCCATAGGAATGAAGCCTTCGAGTTTGTTCCCCTTAAGAATGAGGACCCTTAAATTCAACATTGACTTGAACCACCTCGGAATTTGACTGGAAAATCTATTCTTTGACAAATCCAAAGTTAATAGCAATGGAGATTTGGCCAAAACAGAAGGTATGGGTCCCGAAAAATGATTGCTCTGCAAATGCAAGTAGCTCAATGATGGCATATTTAGGCAGCTGGGCAAAGTTCCATTGAATCTATTTTGAGAAAGATCTAGAAATTTAAGCTCAGTTAAGTTGCAAAAGCCTTTTGGTATTGGACCTACCATTGAATTTTGGGACAAAATGAAGTAACCCAAATGCTTCAAGTTTCCAATCCAGCTAGGTATTTCACCATATAGTTGGTTTGCACTTAACTCCAACATTCTTAATTCTGAACTCTTAATAATCCCATCTGGTACTTCTCCATTGAAGTTGTTGTTACTTAGATCCACAGACAAGAAATGTGTGAAATTTGAACCTCTTGGTAAACATGGGCCACTTAAGTTGTTGTTTGATAACCTTAGAAACCTCAAGTCATTGGTACCCTTCCCAAATTCTTGGGGCAAAGAGCCAGACAAGTTGTTATTGGACAGGTCTAGTGAGTTCAACTGTCTCATGTCACCAAGTGAAGCTGGAAATCCACCATGTAATGAACTTGAAGAAATCTTTAGAGAAAGTAAGTTGGGCAAAACATATCCAATCTGAGGAGGGATTTGATCTTTAATAGGGTTAGAGGAAGCATCAAAGTATTGCATATCAAGTAATTTTGAGGTGGAGTTAAGCTCAAAAGGACCAGTTAAGAAGTTTTGGCTGACATTAAGAGTAACTAATTTGGTGTTGTTGTTCAAAAGCCAGTTTGGGAAACTTCCTGAAAGGTTCAAATGGGCAAGTTTTAGAACTCTCAAGTCGTATTGGTGAAGAAGAAAAGAGGGTACTCTGTGATTGCTTGCTTCATTCACGATGCATTCAACGACTTTGAAAATCTTTAACTGGAAGGAAGGGAGAAATTGGGGGCTTTCAGTTTCAAGCTTGAGGTTGGAGTTATTAGAGCAAGAAATTGTGAAGACTTGAAGGTTGGTGTGGTTGACAAACAAAGAAAGCGATGCTATTCCAGTGAAATAGTTTTCTTCTAAGGAAACGAATTTGAGGGACTTGAGAGAACGAAAGAGAGAGGAAGGGAAGGTTCCTTCAAAACCATTGAGTTGAAGATCAAGTAGACGAAGAGATGTCAAGTTATTTAGGCATGGAGGAAGGAGTCCCTCAAACATGTTATCGCCAAGAGACAATATTTCAAGATTCTTCAAATTGCATAAGCCTCCTGCAATTAACATATGCATTTGTTTTATTAAATTCTTTAAGTGTTGGTTTTGGAGAAAACAAAAAGAAAAAACTTTCAAGTGATAGCTTAAACTTCGATATTAGCCCCCTAAACCAATTTCTATTGGTAAGGCCTTAAAAAAGTGTTTGCTGTCAACTACAGGGTCTTGAAAATTTATATGTAAATTGGATTTAACAAATGAATTTTTGATCATATGTTTGTCATAAACTTGAAAGCCTAAAAGTGAATATGAAAGGATAGGATATATTTAATGCCCAAAAGTTCACTTCTAAAGTATATATAAATGGAGACCATACAGAGCCATCTAGGCTATAGCTTATATAACAAGAACAGAATCGAAAGTCTATCCATGAAAATTAAATCCTTGCTTAGAGTCAATATATGCAGCTTATAGCATATACTAATTAAAGAAAGCAATAAATATAGCAAATTATTAAGATTATAGTAGTTTATAGATTAAATACTGTATCAATCTATTATAACATTTAGAGGTTGAATATTCACATCGTAAATCATTTTACTAAAGAAAGCTACAACTATAATACCTTGCTGTGGTAGTGACCCTTTTATCCTGTTGTAATAAAGGGACAATGTTCGCAAAGAGGTTAGATATGTGAGAGACATATTGTATTCCAAAGTCTTCGAATTGCCACCTGTAAAATATGAAATAAAAATATTTAAAAAATGGTCATAAAGAAGTAAATAAGTGTATAATAAGTTTTATGTCCTTGTATTATACTCTCTGTACTCCTTAATATAAAAGGGAGTCAAAAGATTTATCTTAATCCTAAATATAAGACATCATTCTATTTTAATTCCTAAATTTATAATATTCTCCTTAAAGTATCCCTTTTGATTGTACATGTTGAGAGATTCCATATTAAAAGGCAGTTTCAATGCACATAGTTAATAAAAGGCATTTTAGGAAAGTCAACGATAGTCATTTATTACAAACAATTAACTTCCTTAATATCTTCAAATAGGTTATCTAACTCTTAGTAAACCGGAGGGGATAAGCGAAGTAAAAAAAAACGCCATCTTATATTCAACTCTCGATATTTTAAACGATTTTTCTAATATACGATTGATTTTTTTTTAAAAAGCAAGAACCAAAGTATATGATACAGAATCTAACAGAACTTGGGAAAATAAAGTGCAATCACCAAAGAACGGGATTTCCGTGAGCTGATTCTCTTCCAGATACAAAGTTTGCAAGCTGCCCAGCCTAATTTCTCCCAATAGCCCTGACCAATAATAATAATGTGTGTGTGTGTATCATCAGTTACTCTTAAATATGCTCTAAATACGAATCACAAAACATAAAAAAATAGCACGTGGGGAGAAGATTAAGAGACCTGACAGGTAATTTCCAGACAGATCCAATTCTTGAAGTTGTTGGAATGGAAGAAAATAAGAAACGTTCAATGACCACTTGAAGTTTTCCAACTCTTGAGCTCTTACGTAATCCAGAAGAAGGCTTATGACCCTCTGCGTGGAGCTATCACAGCTGATTCCCTCCCAGCTACAGCAATCAGAATGGTTAAGGTCATTCCAAGAAGGAAGAGAGGAGCCATTGGGGTAATTGAAAGCTTCTTTCAGTTTCAGAAGAGCTTCTCTCTCCTCTTTTAAGCATCCCTCAGCTTCTCCATCAAAGCCTAACAATATTATAATAACAGCCATCGCCCACCACACTTGTTCTCTCACTGAAGATCCCATTTTTCTCTATATGCTTCCTTACTTTGCTTCAATAATCCTTCTTGGTTTTTTCGCCTTCGAGCTGAGCCTATATAAGCCGTTTAGGAGCTCTCCGCTTTTTTTTTTTTTTTTGGACTTCTACAAACCCATTCGCGTTAGCCTTTAATTATCACCTTTTTTTTTACTGATGAATAGGGTTATGGCTTGCAACAAATAGAAAATATGGAAATAAAAAAAAACCATTTTACGTCTACATAATTATCCATACCTTCTTTTTTTTAATAAATCATTTAACTCTATTTTGTTACTCATACAATTGGCTCATCGCTCATGTACAAAGATTAATGGTGTGAACATAACAAAGCTACTTCTTTAACATATTTATATTTTAATATTAACATGTTTCACTCACAGATTAAGAAAAATCTTAAAAATTATTAACTCTATTTTAAAATTTAACAACTTTACTGATTTATTCCTATTTCATACTCACTCTAATACATGAAAACAAAATCAACATATAATAAATCGAAGATAAAATTATACATTTAAATAAAAATTTTAATGAGATAATTTATAAATAATACACAAAAAAAATCTTCTGACTTTCTACCCCATAAATAGGAGTTCCTAAACTAACAATGCTTAAAAAGAAAATTAATTTAAAAATTACGGGCGCCAAATTAAAAATTTAACAGATATATGGATATAATGAAAAATGATTTCTCATCAACATAATTATCGATCGATTGTGATTGAAAGAAAGGATGGAGCCTGCGGTCACATTCAGGGGCCAAACCTATGAAATGGTCTCATTTGGCATTAATTGTAGTTGAAACGGTTGCATTAGACATTGATATTGACGTTTCTGCTTTATAACTTAAGAAATATTGGTGTTTGATCAATTTTCTTTGTTTTGTTAATTGCACGTTTTTGCAGAATATCTTAGCGTTGAATATGAACGCATTGTTGATATTTTTAATTTTCTTATTCAACGCTAAGATATAAAATTAACAAAACTACAGAGTTTTTGCAGAATATCAATTTTCTTAAATTTTTAATCATGTTATAAAATTATATATAAGTGTGGATGTCCATAAACTCTTTACATTCCTTTTAGTATTTACTCCCTCTAAATACTTAAACTCTATAACCTCTTCTAACTCTTGAACTTCCACACATTCCACTCCATAACCCCTTTATCTCATGAATGGTTTTTAGGAGCCTTTATTTCATAGCTCAAATGTTACATATTGTACAATTATGAGAATTCATTTTGTGTAACTTATGGTTGAGGATGTAAGCCTATAAATAGAGGATTTGTAATACACATATGTAGAACACATATGAATAAGAATCACTCTCTCCTTCCTCCCCAATTCTCTCTTGTCTTGCTCATCTCTCTTCATATTCTTTTATTTTCATAACACATTATCAGCACGATACTCTACCAGATGAGTTCTTAGCATATTGTTGATTCTTATAGATTTTTGTTTGTTGCATAATGACCTTTAGATTGTGTGGTATGTAAGGTTTTTTTTCTCAGAGTTACTTTAGCAACTCCTTCTACTTTCTCTTATTGCATTTTTTTTTATTTACTCTTGATCAATCTGGGATAATCTGATGAGCCACTATATGGAATTAGTTTATTCTTTTACCGGATGTTTAAAACACCGGATACCATGGCTAGGATTGGAGATTGTTGTTGTTATTCTATCTTATTTGAATTTTTCTTACAAGTTCTTTGATATTATTGATGTTATTTTAGTTTTGGCTTATGATCTAATTTTATATTTTGAAAGTATGACCTGAAGTCATATTATCTTAATTATATGGCCAGAAGCCATATCCATTTTCTATCTTGAAATGATATAACCAGAAGTTATATCAAATGGCTATATGCCATATATCTTTTTCTATCTAACAATATAGCCAGAAGCTATATTCATTTAATTCCTTATGGTCAGAAGCCATATACTTTAATTCCTTATTATATGGCCAGAAGTCATATACTTTTGCTGAATAGTCAGAAGTCACATGATTCATTTATCCTGAAGATAAATGACTAAAAGTTATATAATACTGACTTCTTATCATTGGCCTGAAGCCATATGATTTTAATTTTTGTTATAATACGTTACTTTATATTATTTTTATCTTTACGAATTTTATTTAATTATCATTCGTATTATTATATTTGCATTATTATATTTTCTATTTTATTTATTGTTATTTATTTTGTTATTTATTTACTGTTATTACAGTAAACCAGAATTTTACTGATCAAAACAAATCTATTGTTGGCATGACTTGTTTGATCATCCAAATCATATATAAGATGCAATATATATTCAAAAATTATAAACTGACATCTCTTGAAGAACCAAAAGATTCTTCATGAATAGCCAACATATTATATAATTCAAAAGTTATTTATGTGCTACTTGTTCTCAATAGAATATGGATCATGAGAAGATCATTAGTCATGATTTGAAATATATCTCTACATTTCTGGAAATATATTGCACTCATATGGGCCCATTAAAAAGTATGTAAACCATACAAGTATTCAGTAAATTTGATAGATGCATCTACAAGATGATTACATGTGTGATCATTATTAACTTGCAGCCTGAAGTTTGCAAGATTTGAATAAATCATTATGATGATAGGTGCACAATTTCCAGATTGTATGACCCATAAATTATTTGTTAAAGCCTCTCGTGTATAGCTTGATCAATATTTATGAGAATAAGATTTCCACTTGTGATATATTGCATCACTTATACACATCAAGCCAACAAAATTCTCCCCATGAAATTGGCTTTTGGTTAGCAGCTAGATATTTTCCATCTCAAAAGTTTGAATGTGCAATGTTTGTTCTTATTGATACACCATAATGCACATAGATGGAAAGTTGAGATAAATGTTGGGCAAGATTCTCCTTCTTGTTTGTCTCTAAATGAAACAAAATTATGTTTCTAAGGAAACAAATGGGTTTGAGACTTATACTACATTATTGGTTAATTGTTATTTGACAAAATTTTCCCATATGGGGGGGGGGAGAAATTGAGTAGCTGGAAAGGAAAACACATTGAATGCATTATTAATATCAAATGTAGATCCTCAAAAAATAATAGTTTGAACCAGAAGTTCATCGAATATTGCATTCATGATATTATGTAAAATATCTGCCAGATTTAATTACTGACTTAAATGAGAATTACTAATTCTCATATTCCAGCTAAAAATGCTCCAATTAATATAAAAAAGAATGAGACATGCTTGAAGCATGGAAAATCAATAGGTTCCAAATATAACACTTTGGATAAAGAGGAGCATATTAGTAAGATGATCATAATGAGGAGGCTGGCACTCCAGAAGAGGCCAAGACATAACTAATTGCAAAACCTCAAGCGAGGTTCAGGTACCTAAAAAGTAATGTTGAGATTTTGATAAGTTATGTCGCAATGAGAAAGATAGAACCAAAAAGATAAAGTTGTCGACAGCAGTTTTGATAATAATATCACATGATCAAATGAGGATCTTCCACATAAATCTGTCATACAAAATAGACAGAAAAGTGATAGGCCATGATCAAAAGTGAAAGGAAAAGACGCAGTGAAAATACGATTATACTATTTAGATGTGAGAATTATGAACCTGCAGTCCAAACACATGAAATACAAATCTATTATATGATATGTGAACATTTATGTGAAAACAAAGGTTTTCATAATGTCATGATGATTGTGATGATATATAAGGTATATTATTTGGTGGTGGATAAAAAATAATTACTAGTCTGGCAGAATATATGAAAAATATGCGTCTATTAAATATTGTTAAAGCCTATGCATATGGCTTACTGAACAGTGAAATGCATACAAAAAATCCTTGAAGGATTTAATATACCAGGAGCATGCCCAAGAACATCATTATACATTCTATATATTTTTTGAGTTTAATGGACTAAATGTCCTACATGTTTATTCTATGATAATGTTATATTGTGACTAAGTTTTGCAGGATAAGTTATGATTATTTTCATGATAATTTTATTGTGAGTTCCATGGTGCATAAGGCAAATAATGGAGGGTATATGGAATATTCAATATATCCAGAAGAAATGATGATGAAGGCATGCATAGTTCAGATAACAAAAGGAGATCAGCTGTTTAAGAAATCATCCATGACAGTCACGTTCGAGAAAATATACTCACAATGAGTTATATTGTCATCAGGGGGAGTAAAAGTGATGTCGTTATCATATGAAGAAGTAAATTATACTATCTTCAGGGGGAGAAAATATCATGCTGCACTCTTCTTTCCTTAACCAAGGTTTTATCCCATTGGGTTTTCCTGGTAAAGTTTTTAATGAGGCAGCTTCAATATATATTGTGTACTCCTTTTCCTTCACTATGTTTTTGTCCCACTGGGTTTTTCATAGTAAGGTTTTAATGAGGCACAATATTTGTTTATAAACATCCAAGGGGGAGTGTTATAAAATTATATATAAGTGTGGATGTCCATAAACTCTTTACATTCCTTTTAGTATTTACTCCCTCTAAATGCTTAAACTTTATAACCTCTTCTAACTCTTGAACTTCCACACATTCCACTCCATAACCCCTTTATCTCATGAATGGTTTTTAGGAGCCTTTATTTCCTAGCTCAAATGTTACATATTGTACAATTATGAGAATTCATTTTGTGTAACTTATGGTTGAGGATGTAAGCCTATAAATAGAGGTTTTGTAATACACATATGTAAAACATATATAAATAAGAATCACTCTCTCCTTCCTCCCCAATTCTCTCTTGTCTTGCTCATCTCTCTTCATATTCTTTTATTTTCATAACAAATCAACATTTTTTATTCTTATCTTATTATTATATCATTGCATTAGTTATTTCTCACATAGCTTTTTTCCCTCCTCATTTTCACCTGTTTAAACACATTCTCCATAGATAAGAATATTTTTTAGAAATAAAATATATTTTTTTAATATTTATTATTTCCAACCAATTTTTACTCATAATTCCGTTGTTTGTATCTTTCTAGATATAAAGATATAGGATAGGATATGTTTGTAACTTTATGAATAGGCTTATTGGTTCTTATCCATAGATGAAATTGGTCGCATTGACTTTAGGTGTTTTAAATTATATTTTGTGTGCGCGCGCGGGTGTGTAAAAGACATAATATATGTGCAATATAGTATTCTATTAAATATTTGATTAGATATTCTGATAATTCTACAATTGAAAGACCCGGCAATATTTGAGCTCCAATAATAACAAAAATATCATCGGTTACTCTTTTGATACTTTTTAAATGGAAATCCCATTTTTGGTACGCTTATATTCAAAAAAGTGATGACGATATCCAGTATTATAAAGTATTTTTTTAAATATATCTAATACACTAAAGTATTGTGTGAAGTATCCAGTACTCTAAAAATATTTTTTTAGCTATATCTAGTACTATAAAGTATTTTTAATATCTTGATGTTGGATGTATAACAAATATTTTACAGCACCAGATGCACTTGAAAAAACACTTTAGGGTGTTAGATGCTTAAAACCAATATTCTGAAATGCCAGATGAGCCTGTAAAAATACTTTGAAGTGATGAATGCCTAAATTGCATCACAAAATGGGGCTTATATATATATATATTTAGTTTTATATGGGATCAGATTTTTTGTTCAAAAAAAAAGAAAAAATATATTCGGGTCCATCACGCCACTACATTGAAGATGTCATTACAAGTTGATAATTTAATTATAAAAAAGAAACTAAGAAAGGCTTTGCCTTTTTTGTTCATGTCCATCAAATAAATGACTTTCTACATACTACACTGTTCATGTGGTCCATAATTTAACATGGGACCCATTTTAAAAATTACTTATAAAATGATGTTCCAAACTTTTTCACGCACATCAATTTATCTACACATATCTTAAAATTTTATTCACTGACTCCATTTTGTTTAAAAGAATTACAATAAATTTCTATTTCCCCCTTTTTAAGCTAAAGAAACACATCGTCCAAATTGATATTTGCATGCCACACCGTACATGTGGTCTATAATTTAATATGGAATTATGAGGACTGTCGAATTAATTTTCTTTAGCTTACAAACTCTAATTAATTTAACTATTATAAAATAGTGTTATAATAATTTGTGAATGATAAATAGATAATAGATAGATTCAATTGAAAAACTAAATTTGTTGTTGATAACGACACTAAATTATTTATGGGACAATCAGGCAATCAACTTCCATTACCCACCCCGCAATCAAACGGCAGCGCTTAAAGCACAGGCCAAGACTACGCGCAGTCACAGCTAATCATCATGTCAAAGATGACGGCATTAACAGCATCTTGGGTTGCGCAAAGGAAACGGCATGTGGATAATGAAAGCACACAATCGAGAGGAAAGAGTCTAACTAAATATATTAGTTTCTCATCGTATCATGAACTTTTTAAAATGAAAAATGGTTAATTATTTGGTCTCTCGGGTTTATCTGAATTTAAGTTTTGGTCTCTCAAATTTAAAATACATGATTATGATTCCTAAAGGGTAAAATGGTTCCTCATAGTAGCTGAGGAAGAATAATACAAGGTGAGTGGAAGCTGAGTAGAGTTAGCGACGCTTCTGAAGTGAAAGCCTGGATACAAGATTGATTGAGAGGGTTTCTCTTATGCATTTTTTGTGTCTTACCCATTTCGGTGTTAAAGGAAGGCTGGACAGGGCAAGAGTTTTGGGGAAGGCTCCAGTAGAGCAAAGCTGTGTTTTGTCTGTTGATTTATGTTTCTTACCACATTAAGAACTTTGGACATCATTTATTTAATTGTTGCATTTTCTGACTATTTTGTAAGTGCCACTTGCCGTGGTGACCAAGCCATTACTAGATTTTGATTTTTGTGTCTCTCGTGGCGAGTGGTCTAGTTTTACAGTTTGGGAGTGTCCGCCGTAGTGGTTCTTTTCTGAACTATGGAGTTTCAGCTTCTCACCACAGCAAGCAGACTAGTTTTACTGTTTAAATTGATGAATTGTATATCTTAATTTGGATCCACATATTTTCTTTAATGAATTTTGATTCTTTAAATTGAGCCCTGAGGTCGTTTGTG
>QFDD01005292.1:0-17941 GCA_006871305.1 Vachellia collinsii | reverse complement strand
TTTTTGTTTTGTTTTTTTTTTTGGTTTGGCCTAATGTTGAGAACTTGGAAAGTAACGCAGTAAGAAATTTAAAAAAAATGGTTTTAGAAAGTCTCTTGTAATTTTTAATAAATTCAACAATAACTTTCCAATAATCATTAGAGCTAAAAAAACAAGGCGATAAAAAAACTTTAAAAAAAAACTAATGATGACAATGAATCTTAAATACATGCATGTTTCAAGAAAATTTCAAGTTCTAAGATCGATATAATCTAATTGCAACATCGTCAATCAATTTCAAATCCTTAAAAATATGATTTTCCCTAATACAAGTTCTTTTTCCGGTGTATCGCATAGAATATGAGATGCCCTATTAATTATCATGACAGCTTTTTATGGTGATGACTTCATAAATTTAATAATTTTAAATTGATATTGATCTGAAAAGATGGTGAGGTGATGAGATCATAGCTGTGTTATTGACTTATTAAACCCAAAAGATTAATTAGTTCATAATTTATTAATAATGAAGCAACATTAAGGATTTCTCCACGAGAGCGTACGTGAAACAAGGAATTATTGTATGAATAATTAACAGCTAGCTACAAGAATCTAAAGCGAAAAAAAAAAAGTAAACAGGTGGAGTGATTAGTAAGAATACATGCATATATCATATAGATATACATATATATCCTTATCAGTTCGATTTTGTCCCTTGTTTGAAACTGGTAAGAAGTTCGAGAAGCAGAAAACCAAAGATATTACCGCCAGGGCCGTGGAGGCTTCTGATTATAGGAAGCGTCCACCACCTACTCCTCGGCGGCGGCGGCTGCTTACTCCACCGGCGACTGAGAAAATTGTCGGACAAATACGGGCCGTTGATGCACCTTCAGCTGGAAGAAATCTCAATGGTTGTGGTTTCATCTGCAGAAACGAAGGATCATATATTTGGTCAAAGGCCCTTTCTTGCTGGTACTGATATTGTTCTTCATGGTCCCAGTAGCACTGTCTTGTCCCCTCCTAAAGATTGGATATTACTGGAAACTCTTTAGGAAGATTTCCTCTCAGCATCGGGTAATTTCTTGTACTTTTCCCCCTTTAACATAAGATCTAGTTAACTAATTTAATGTGATTAGTAAACCTAAATAAAGTATTTAATTATAGCATATATATCATTAGATTATGCATAAGTTTATAAGTCAATCAAATCAATTTAAAAAAACGATAAATGTAATACTTTAAAGTAATTTATTTAATTTCATTAATCTCACTAAATTAGTGAATTTGATCTTGTATTAATACTGTGAAATGGTATATTTGAATGATTCATTGTTTCACTGTAGCTAGCTTTTCAATTAGCATGCTCATGGAATCATGTTCGAACATTAAAACGAGGTGAAAGTTAATTTTTAGTCTTTTAACTAACATAAGATTTCACTTTAGTCTCTTGGTATTATAAAGTGTGATTTTTAGTCCTCTAATTTTAACGTCCTCAGAAACTCCAGACTTGATGATGACAACTTTTTTTTTGTTAACAAAAAAGTTTAGGTGAGTCATAGGAGCTCATCAGGTCAAGGTATGCATGTGGGCTTAGAAAGCTCTATAAGAAATATTTATAAATCATCCACCACTACAAAAAAAAAAGTGATTTTGTAGCAGTTATTTGTTGTCATTGTAGTGGTTATAAACCGCTGCAGGCGATATTGTAGCGGTTTACAAACCGCTGTAAAACTCACCGTGGCAATAGGTTTAGTAGCGGTTTTGGTGAACTGATGTGCATACAAATAAAACCGCTACGACTTTTGTAGCGTTTAGTAACTGCTACACAATGAAACGGTGCAGAATTTGTAGCGGAAGTAAAACCGCTACTAAAATGTAATTACGGGAAAAAGAAATAAAAAATATTGTAGCGCTCAACAAACCGCTACTAAAATTAAAAACGAGGGACAAAATTGCAGCGGTTTTATAACCGTTACTAATTTTTGAATTTAAATTGGTTTAGCACCAAAAATTTAAAAACCTCGCCAACATTTTGCAGCGGTTGAAAACCCGCTACAAATATAAATATGCATAAATTAAAAAACCCCTTTATTTCTCGCACTAGGTTTTTGTAGCGGTTATATAACCGCTACTAAAATAAAAATTATTGTTTAAAAATGAAATTCGTAATCTAAATAATGTTTTAATTATTAAAAAAAATTAATACAATTATAGAAAGTAATTTATAATTAATTAAAATAAAGTACTAATAATTAAATAACATATAATATTTGGTGCAATGATTTAAGTACCTGAAAAGACAAAAAATAAAAGATTATTTCACCAAAATCAATATTAATAAATTAAATAAACAAATGCATAACAAAAGACAATTAACATAAAATAAATACAATAACAACATAAAGGGTTAAGAACAATACCTATAACATACACTACACATCAGAAGCTTTCCAAACCACTCAAAAATAAGTCCACAGCGAGCGGGACAAAAGAAAAGGAGGAGTGGAAACGAAATGGGGGTGGAAGGATATTTATAGGATGTCTGGCAAGAATTAGCAGTGGTTTGGGTCACGTTTTTTTGCAACGGTTTTTTTTGCAACGGTTTAATTTGTAGCGTTTTATGTCACTGTTTTTTGTAGCAGTTTGTGTCATTTTGTAGCGGTTTAAAACCGCTACTAATAAATTTTGTTGCAAAAAAAAAATGCTTGAAATAAATTGGATCTATATATATACTACTAACCTGAATTATTTATTCTGCATCATCCGCCTTGACAAGTGGTAAATCTTCATCTCCTTCGGGGAAGAAGTTTTCAAAATCAGTAAGATGGAATGGCTCCGCCTCATAGACAATGTGCTAATCGCTATCACCCATGTCGTAAAGATCTCTAGGTTTAAGATGAACGACCATACTCCAATCTTTATGCTTCTCATCCTCTACATAATAAACTTGTTGTGCCTCGGATGCTAGAATGTACGGCTCATCGTCTAGAGAGTCACCTGTGTGAATGAGTCTTGAAAAATTCACAGATGTGATTCCCAACTCATCAGTAGTGAATCCACGAGAGGTTGTCGTATTTGCCCACGAGCACTTGAATAATGTGATGGTAAAATGCCCCTGATAATTCATTTCAATTATATCGACCAATTTCCCATAGTAGGGGACGCCACCGATATGCATGTCACCGTCACTGCTGCTCGCATAACTTCTTGTGCCAAAAGTGCCAAAAACTCCAGAATTCTGGGTGAGAGAGCCTTGGTCGCGTGAAACTGTGCAGAACTTGAACCCGTTAACATTGTATGCAGTAAAGCGTTTCGCATACTGGAGGGGGCCCATTGCAAGGCATGTGAAATCAACTGGGTAGGAGTTGTCGTCATTGCGTATTCGGCGTGCAAACCAACCAGGAAATTCTCTATGCAACCTTCTATCAACCTCAACGGATGTTTATGTTCGGATACGTAGTTGACGATTGACATAACTTCGGAACTCTCTGTTATGATTAAGCATGATATAAGTGGATATATAATATTAATTTATAAAATTACAAATTAATGTTGATTATACTCACTGAATGAAAGGATCAACTTGACTGCAGTTGATCAGGACATGTCTGTGTGCTTGCAACATCTCATTAGAAGTGAGGTTGAAGTATTGATGTCCTCCAACTGGTCTCCCAACAGGAGGGAACAAACTAGTCGATGATGATGGACCAACATCATCAGGGCAATCATAAACACGAGGACGACGGTTGAAAGATGTCTCGATGTCATCAAAGTACCGTGAGCAGAAGTTGAGGACCTCATTTCCTATATAACATTCTGCTATTGAACCCTCTGGTCATGCCTTATTCGTCACATATGACTTCAACTTCCCTAAAAACTTGTAATAAGTTGATACATATATAGCATGAAGATTAGTAGTGACCTATCGATGTGTGAGTAAATAATGCGTGCGATACAATTTTAAGCCACATTTACCTTTCAATTGGATACATCCAATGATATTGAACTGGCCCACCGAGTTTGGCCTCTTCAACAAGGTGAACAGTGAGATGGACCATGACAGTGAAAAATGAGGGAGGGAAGATCATTTCCAAATGGCATAATGTGAGAACAATTTTCTTTTGCAGTTGATCCAACTCGTCAGGGACAAGAACTTTCGCACACAGCTTCCTGAAGAATGAACAAAGTTGTACCAATACCGTCGACACATCTAGAGGCAGTGTGTTTTTGAGTGCCAACGGTAGTAACTATTGCATAATGACGTGCGAGTCATGGCCCTTTAATCCGACTACCCTTCGAGACTGCAAATCTATGCACCGTGATATGTTGCTTGAATATCCATCAGGAACCTTAATTTTCTTCAACGTCGAGAGGAATATATCCTTGTTCGGCTTCGTTAAGGTAAATTTTGCTGGTTGAAACCTGTCATTGTCGTCTGGCCAAGCATCCTGACGAATTCCCATGGACTGTAAATCTTTCCTACCTCGGAGATGATCTTTCGACTTCCCAGATTCGTTCAGCAAAGTGAAAAGAATATTATCACACACATTCTTTTCGATGTGCATCACATCAAGACTGTGGCGTAGCATATTGAACTTCCAATAGGGTAGATTGAAAAATATACTCCTCTTGCACCATTGCTGAACTGCATCAACTTTTGAAGTGCTACGAGATCTTCTTCCTGCTCGATCTGCATCATCCTTCTTCCCAAACTCAATATGAACAACATCTAGCTGACTATGAATACCGGAACCACTTAAAACGATGAGCGGTCCTCTTCTTTCTTGTTTTCCATTGAAACGATTCTTCTGCAATCTGAACTTGTGCTTCCGATCAAGGAATCAACGATGACCCATGAAGCACCACTTCCGACTGTATGGAAGGCGCAGTGACTCAGCGTCAAAGTTACACACGGGACAAGCAAGTCCGGTGTGGAAGTTCCACCCAGATAACGTTCCAAGGCCTGGGAAGTCACTTATCGTCCACATTAAAGCTGCACGCAAGTTGAACAGTGACTTCTCATATGCATCGTATGTCTCAATCCCATCAACCCATAATTCGATCAACTCTTTTATCAGCGGTTGGAGGTAGGCATCAATATCATTGCCCGGTGTTTTCTTTCCAGGAATGATCATAGACAAAATGAATGAGCTCTGCTTCATGCACATCCATGGAGGCAAGTTATAAGGAAGTAACACAATAGGCCAAATACTGTAACTGGTGCTAAGGTTACCGAATGGATTGAATCCATCAGTCGCAAGAGCAAGACGTATGTTTCACGGATCCGCCGCAAAATCTGGGAATTTTTTGTAAAACTGTTTCCATCCTTCAGAATCGCGCGGATGTCTTAACTTGCCATCCAGATTCACTTCAACTGCATGCCATCTCATGTGCTCTGCCGTTTTTGATGAGAATTACAATCATTGCAGCCTTGACTTCAAAGGAAAATATCTCAAAATCTTCGTAGGCTTCTTCTTTTTCTTCCTCCCCTTTTCTTCCGGCTTGTATCTTGAAGTGTTACACCGCTTGCAAATTTCTTTCGTCACATCCTCTCCCCAATAAAGCATGCAATCATTTGGGCATGCATGTATTTTTTCATAATTTAAACCCATTTTACTTATTATTTTCTTTGCATCATAAAAAGAAGTAGGAATCGCTGCATCTGGGAATGCATCGACTAACAGTTCTAATATCATCGACATTCCCTTATCAGATATACCACATAAACACTTAATGTGATACAATTTAATTAAAAAAAACGATAATTTTGAATATTTCACACACCCAGGATATAGAGCCTTGTTAGCTTCAGCCATAAGTTCAAAAAAAGCACGAGCTTCCTCATTCCTCATGTACTGAGGTTCTGGACCTTGCACTTCATCAGGGATGGGATCCTCCCCAGTAAGATATTCTTGCACTCCTATTTGTGAGATTCCAGGACTAGATTCTCTAACAACATTATCATTTTCTCCATGGTATACCCAGTACTTATAAGTTTGAGGGAACGACTTAACTATTAAGTGCTCCCTAACAATATCTTTAACATGCCATTTTTTGAAATTACATTTAGGACAAGGACAAGAAATCTTACCGTTAACCTTGCCGTGTCTGTCAGCAAAATCCAGAAAGTGATTCAACCCGGCCAAATATCGTGGGGATGTACGAGGAAGCTTCATCCATGATTTATCCATCGCATACAATTAAAAGGGCGCAATATGTAACGAACACACCCTGCTTCTGGATTTCCCCGTTGAGGGCACAACCCCCGCCCACCAACGAGTGTTACCTCCCTGACAGAGTGCTCCGCACAAGGGTATAACTCGTCCCCTACAAGTTTCACACATCGCCTCCCCAGGGATCGAACACGCTTGCTGGGGATAACAAGCGCCTCAATGCATCCCTGGTAGCCACTTGACCAGATGGCCAAGTGGTTACCAGGGATGCATTGAGGCGCTACTTACCCCCAGGTAGTGGCTTCGATCCCTGGGGAGGCGATGTGTGAATACGCCAGGGGTGCGTGGATAACCTGGCTACCAAAAGGACCTCAGGGAGGTGGAGTGAGGTAGTCCGGCACCGTCAGGGACCCAGTGGGGTGAAGCCGTGCTGTTACACAATAACAATGATATCAGAAGTGTAATCAGAGAAAAAAGTGAGAAAGTATGAGTTTCTGGTCGAAATAAGTCTTATGTAGGAGGATTTCAACGGTCATTTTTTAGCAGCGGTTTTGAACCGCTGCCATAAACCCTGCAAAAAACAACGGTTGAATATTAGCAGCGGTTCTAAAACTGCTGCAAGTTTAAAATTAGTGGCGGGATTTTTCAATTTCAAATTTGCAGCGGTTTTGAACCGCTGCCATAACCGCTGCAAAAACACGGTTGGATATTTGCAGCGGTAAATGCTATTTTGACTTCATTCATTTGCAGCGGTTTGAAAACCGCTGCTACATTCCTAACTTAAATTCCTTGATAAATTTCCAACATTTAAATATTTAAATTCATAAATTTAAATAATAAGTTAGGCAAATTTTTTAATGAAATTTCCAACATTTAACTAATAACACTTTTAAAGGAAATTTATAAATTTAACTAATAACAGTTTTAAAATTTTTACAATCTGTACAAGAAAAAAAAATCTATCAAGAATCCGGCTGAGGGGGCGGTGGGTGATGCTGACCGTCTAGACGATCATCTGTCCGAGGAGGCTGGGGATCAGGCTGAGCTGGTGGTGCCGCGAAGATCGGCAACACCATCGGAGGGAGTTGCGGAGGAGCGACGCCAGGCTGAACCTGGTGAAAGGCCATCTAGATGATGGAGTTGGCAACCTGCCTCCACATCTCCATCTGCGCCTACATATGAGCCTGCACCTGCGCCTGTGTCTGAGCATGGGCCTGCACCTGCGCCTCGACCCGTGCCTGGACCTGGGCGTCCACTCGAGCGTCAACCTGCCCTAAGACCTCCTCTCGGACCTCCTCTCTCAGCTCAGCGTGTAGAGACTCTCGGTCCACATCGGAATCACCGTGCCTCCTGGGTCCCGATGTGGTCGCCTGGGACGTAGCAGCAGAAGATGAAGTCCCAGCTTCATATCTACTACTCCCGAAGACTCTGGTCCTCGTTGCCCCAAACCCGAATCCTGGAAGTCGCCCAAGGTGCTGATCACGCCCTTCCATCGCCGTCTTCAGTGAGAGAGTGGGGTCTAAGGCTGACCCCTGGGACTCCCTGAGCTCAGCGTCAGTTCGCTGAATACGCTCCTGAAATAGAAAACAAATGATATTAAATTATTATATAAAATGAAATAAATATTAAATATTTATAGAAAAGACAAAATACACTTACAATAAGCTGCTCAGTCTCCTCAGATAATGGAGTCCCGTCATTGTGCCTGTGGGTGGCCACATACATATCTCCGTATGTGGCCTTCCGACCCTCCCTCCTCGCTGCGTCATCTTAAATAAACAAAATATAACAATTTTAATAACAAATAACAATTAAAAAACAATTAAGAACCAATTAACAATTTTAATAACAACTTACCATCTCAGCATAGGTGCAGGGGAATGGCTTCGATCCTGCAGTATGGTGGATCGTCTGGCGTGCGCGGCTCTGTGCAGCTCGCCTGGAGATAGCCATACTCCCCGGTGACCTCCTCCACCGGACAAATCTTGCCCAGCTTTCGGGCTGGACCGGGTCAGGCACGTCTTCTATCACCTCCTGCGTAGTCCGCGTGCCATCGCAGTTCTTTGAGTGATACATGCAATTTCGCCTGTTCTTCCACCCCTCTCCCATCTTCAAGATGGAGTAGTCCTTGTGCGCATCCCGCACAGTAAATTTATTCTGCAAAAAAAACAGATCAAAGTTAATCAGTATTTCACAATAAAATAATAACTTAATTTAATTAAATATATTAAAATTATACCTTAACTTTATTCTCCCAAACCCAATCCTTGTCGTCCTTCCGCACCCTCTTCCACGTCTCGGCGCTGATGTCAAACTGGCCGTAGTTTCCTCCTTGCTCGGCCAGGTAGCGGTGGTACAGCTGACCGGGCTTCCCGATCGGTTGCCACGTCAGCTCATTCCAGGGTACCACGATCTGGTGGCCAGCATCGAGCTGAGAAACATCCCTCAATGCCAGCTTCCTCTTCTGCAACCGGCCTATCGGATCTGAACATTTCATTCAAACATTAACAATATAAATTAAATTAATTCATCAATTTTATTACAAAATATAAATTTAAATTACTTACCCTGAATGTCCACTTCAAAGCCAGTGGACCGCGAAGCAAAAGGCCGAGGGAATCCCTCTTCCCTGGCGATATCCTCATCCTCGAAGTTCTCAATCGCCTCTACTGAGATATCTGGAAGATCGAAATCTTCGACGCTGAGATATGTGTTGTCAGCGCCGCCAGCTTCCGGAAACTCCTGCTCCTTAGGATTGGCCTTAGCGCCACTTTGTTCCGGGATGTCCTCATGCGGTATCATAGGCTCCTTATCGGGTCTGCGTGTAGGATCGGGACTAGACATCTATGACAAAATAAAAAACATTAAAATAAAGTTAAAAAAATAAAAACATAAAAATAATTTAAATAAATTTAAAAATAAAATTAATACCTTTTTTGCTCAAGAATATACTGATTTCTCTCTATTTTAATTTCTGAAGCTGTTTCGATGTGACGTTTTTGACAAAATGGAAGTTGAATATATAGGTCTAGGAGTTAGCAGCGGTTTGCATAAAACCGCTGCTAATTAGCAGCGGTTCCATAAAAACCGCTGCAAAATAATATGACTTCTCGGAAAACACGCAACTTAGTAGCGATTTTATAATAACCGTTGCTAAATTGGAGGGAATTCTATGACGTTTCAATTTTGCATCGGTTTAGTTTGTAGCGGTTTTTGTAACCGCTACAAAGTTGTGACCCTTCGTATTTTGCCGCGCTTTTTTTCATAAAACCGCTGCAAAGTTATGCTGCAATTTTGGCGGGCAATTCGCGCCAAAGTTTGTAGCGGTTTTAAACCGCTACTAATTAACCGTCGTGGCAAATACTTATTTTCCACGGCAAATTAGTTAAGAATCGCTACAAGTTACATATTTTGTAGCATTTGTTAAAACCGCTACAAATTAACCGCTACAAATTCCACCTTTTTTGTAGTGCACTAATAAAGTTTTTATATTGGAAATGGGATTGAGCTTACGATATTGTGAGTTATGAGTTAATAGATTAATTTTTGTTGGCTGATGATAACAACTTTTACAAGTTAATTAACTTATTTTGATACCTTTATTTACTGTGGAAGAAAAGGGAGACTATAATGGCCATGTTTAGATTACCGTTATAAAAGTATATTCATGTAAGTTGAAACAAAATTCTTCTCACATATTTATCTCATATATTGTAAATCACTTTGAAAAGATAACTTTTACCGCTAATCCATAAAGGCACATATACTCTCTCAAGTCCATAATATAAGTCACTTCTAGAAAAATTTTGTGACATTTGAAAAGTAATTAATGTTTATTTGTCAATTTTAACCCTATGATTAATGCTTAAATGTTGCCAAAATTTTGACCCAGTCTTTCAATAAAGTTGTAAATTTTTTAATTTAAGACATATTTGATGAGTTAATTGTCATTTCTTGATTCCACTAAATTAGTTAAAATGGCTTATATTATGAACTGAAGATATTATATTATATGAACCAAAAAATTAATGTTCTAATGTAACATCAAGCGCTGCTAGGAACCTAATATCCTGAAGAACCCCAGAGTAGGTGAAGGGGGAAACGAGACGCAGTAGATAGGGTGCGGTTTAAGTCCTACATCGGTTAGACTCATCCAAAGTGAATGCCGTATATGCAGTTGGGGCGTGGCCTATGACATTCGAGATGCCTTTTGAAGGACAATGGAATCCTAAAAGGATAAAACATTGTGCCTACGGATGGCTAAATAAGGACAATACCTCAGGATGTTATAATATGGTACCAGAGCTAAGGACGACTCTTTCCGTTGGTGGGGAGAGTGTAACACCAAGTATTGTTAGGGACCTAACACCCTAAAGGACCTCAGAATGGGTAAAGGGGGGAGACACAGTAGGCAAGGTGTGCTTAAGTCCCACATCGGTTAGACTCGTCCAAAGTAAAGGCCGTACATGTAGTCGATCGAGGCGTGGCCTTTGACATCCGACGTGCCTTTTGAGTGACTATGGGATCCCAAAAGGACAAAATCTTGTGTTTACGAACGGCTAAAAGAGGACAATACCTCAAGATGTTACATCTAATATAGTTGTAGAAGAAGTAAGCAAGTGCCACCTTGATTAATTAGAATACCCTAAATGGGGGGAATGTGAAGCAAAAAAAAAACTAAAAAATGGCAGATCAAAAACCTTTCTTCTTTAGAGAAGAACAAAACAAGAACAATAACAACTTCATTTTCATACAAAGATTCTCAAACACCTAAACAAAAATAGCTTACCTCAAGCTTCACATGCAAACAGTAAATAGCAATCATAAGCCTAACCTTTGGATCCAATGTATATGTTATTCATAAATAACTAGAGAAGAGAGAAAAGGACAAAGTATAGACTCCCACAATGCATACAAAATGGAGAGAATGGAGAAAACATTACTAAGAAGAAAGAAACGAAAAGAAAATGAGATGACCAGTGTGATGAGAGGATACAATATGAGGTAGAAATAGGGGGTGAGAGTTTGAGAGATATCGCGTCACCTTGATTAATGATAAAGAAAACCATAAAAATAGTAGAACAGGGTAGAGTCCATGCCATGAGAATCAGGTATATTATTTTAAGTGAACTAGTTTATTATTATATCCCGAGCTTACCATGACCTCATAGCACTAGCCGTTGGCTTCCTGAAACCAGAGAACTACCAATAACTTTTCATGGAGAATGGTGGAAAACAGTTGAGCCTTCTTATTTTCTAATAGAAAAGGCAAAAAAAAAAAAAAAAACACAAGAAGGTTGTGCACAAAGAAAAATAAGGAAGATCTAACCAAAGTTTTTAGGGGGGAAATTAAAGAAATAGAAATTTCCAGGTCAAGCGAAATACATTCATGGGTATAATTTCATTCTAGGAATGAATCACAGAGTAGCACCAATGGGGGATTACTTCAGCTCCAAAACAAAATATGTGCAAAGAACAAGAAGCCAATCACTCAACTGAAGATGAGAACGAACTCACGAGTAAAAGAAGAACAATATGTACCTCGGCTAAGAGATGTTGTAGTATCAGAAAAAAAAAGTGTAAACACATAGAAAAAATGTTATTATAAAATGAATAAAAAAAGTTATACTATCATAAATAAAAAATATTATTTTAAATTTAATTATAAATAAAAAGTGTATTCTTATAATTAAAATATATTGTTTTTGTAATTAATTATGAAAATATATTGATATAAATTAATTTTAAATAAAGGTATAGTATCATAAATAAGAAATGCATTACTAAAAGATAAATTAGAAACAAAAAAAATTAGAAAGAGTTTTGAAATATTGAAGGTGGGAGGGCAGATAAGTGAGGGAGCAGTGATGTTAGGGGTGATTCAAGAATGATTCAAGAGAAGGAAACGAGTTTGGAGGTCTGATTGCTGGATTATTATATTTTAGAGGGAAAATGATGTCATTGAAAGTGAAGGGTATGTGTCTTAGTATGATCTTATTTATAATACAAGTGTAAGTTGATGTTTTACAATCACCGAGTTTTTCAATTTTATTCCAAACTTTTGCTTTTTTTCCCTACCCTTTCAATGTGCTATTAAAGCAGGATATTGAGTCATAGCGGGTTGCATGTAGGTGGTATCATAGCACCTTGATACCAAACTTTAGAAAAGAAGCTTAACCTTTTAGTAAGATGGTTAGCATTTTTGTCAAAAGTTTTAGTTTCAGAACTCTTTGATACCTAAGTTAGAAATGAAACTTGAGCTTTTAGCATGATGGTAAGTGTTTGGTTCATAAGGTTTTGTATTAGAACACTTTGATACCAAATCTCATGAACGAAGACTAAGAATAACGGTTGGTTGCCCAGAAGATGTGGATGACCTCTACATTGTTGTTTCTAATTAACTCATGAACTCTACAAAGCTCTTCTGTTTTCACTTTACTTTCTTTATCTAATTTTAGTATGTTGGCAATTTATTCATTATCAATTTCTACCATATATTTGGGAAATCCAAGGGTTTTACCCAATTTTAACCCATCATGAATTGTCATGACCTCGGTTTGAGTATTATTGGTGTTATACGATAGATGTTTGTAATATACTCTAATCATATTACCATGTACATCTCTAAATAACCCTATATCCTACCGATTTCCCTTTGATACATTACACATTAATCAGTGTTTAGTTTAATTGCTCCAACTTTCAGGGAGTCCATCTGACGGAGGCCTTCAGATGATATATTATTGCTTTATGATATTTTTCTATTTGTTGACAATATAACTTTGAGGCTTTATTCCATTCCAAATTTAATTAAAAAATATTTTAAAATTAATTACTTTCTAAAATTTATAAACCTTTTTTTTCCCAATTATAAACACGATTGTTAGCGTTTTGTTCCTAAGGTTTGGTATCCAAGCATCTTGATACTACCTGCATGCAACCCGCTTATCCTCAATCATATCTATTAATATGTATTACTTGGTCTATTTATAATTAAAATGTATTATATAAGTGTATATATATAACTTAAAATCAGTGTTTAATTTGACTATACTGTCTTTCGGGGAGTCCATCACTCAAAGGCTTTCAAATGATTTATCATTGTCTTACGATATTTGTTTATTTGTTAACAGTTTGATTTTGAAGCTCTATGACATTCAGAATTCATGTAACTATAAAAGCTTTCTTTAAAAGTTTGTATATTTTTATATATTAATTTGTCGAATTTCTCCTTCGATACCAATTTGAACATGTCCACCACCTTGTCAAATTCTTTCTTATCAAGGTGGCTTCTTATGTTATCGCAATATGTCATCAACTGGCTACTCAACAAAGAGGCTATCAAAATGAAAATATATCTATAAACACATAGGAAAAAAATGTTATTATAAAATTAATAATAAATAAATTATACTACCATAAATAAAAATAATAATTTTAAATTGAATTATAAAAAAGTGTATTCTTATAATTAAAATATATTATTTTTATAATTAAAATAAAAGTATAGTATCAGAAATAAAAAAAATGTATTACTAAAAGATAAATTAGAAACAAAAAAAATTTCTATTCTTATAATTAAAAAATATAATCATAAAATTAGTATATAAAAATATATTATTATAAATAAAATCCTATCATTTTGTTCCCCAAAAACTTTATCCGACTCAACAATTATGATTGGTTTGAATGTGGTAATTCAGTACAAAAAAGCCTCATCTTACAAGTTGTTTCATAACATACTTAGTTGCAAGTAATGAAAATAGTTTTTTTTTGTCTGGCCCAACAGTTCAACTAAAGTTATAATTATAATTTTACATAAAAAATAGAGTACTTAAACTTAAATTTAATTTAAACAGTCTATTAACGTTGTAAAAGAAGCAAACAAGCACCACCGAAAATAGTAAGTCAGTACTAGCCAATCCGCTAAAAAGTGTAGGGTTGAGTTGGAATTTTTTTAAGATTGTTTGGATGCGATCCTTTTTTACTTACACCCCTCGCCTGCCAACTCACTTTTTTTTATATTTTTAAAAAATAAAATTAATTAATAAAAAATTTATAGATAACTTCTGATCATGATATAAATCTAGTTAACATTGAATTATTATTAATCATTTGATTTGTGACTTTTATTTAGTTTGAATTCAATCTTATAAGATGCAATATATGTTTAAGTTATATTGTTT
The DNA here is from genome assembly GCA_006871305.1 of Vachellia collinsii. Lineage (NCBI taxonomy): Eukaryota > Viridiplantae > Streptophyta > Magnoliopsida > Fabales > Fabaceae > Vachellia > Vachellia collinsii. The sequence goes on along the minus strand of QFDD01005292.1, from coordinate 3,603 downwards.
GAAATTTGAATTAAATATTTTATGTTTAAATTGTCGTATATTTTTCTAAATTAAATTTGAGCAAAATGATATTTCATTTTAGAACTGAAATTAGTAAGTCAGTATTAGCCAACCTACCAAAAAGTGGAGGGTTGAGTTGGAGTTTTTTAAGACTGTTTGGATGTGGGCCTTTTTGACTTGCACCCCCACCTACCAACCCGCTTTTTTTAAATTTTTAAAAATTAAAATTAATTAATAAAAATTTATAGATAACTTCTGATCACGATATAAATCTATTTAATATTGGATTATTATTGATCATGTGATTTGTGGTTATTATTTAATTTGAATTCAATATTATGAGATGCATTATATATGTAGAACTTATATTGTTTGATATTTGAATTAAATGTTTTATGTTTCAATTGTGGTATATTTTTCTAAATTAAATTTGAGCAAAATGATATTCCATTTTAGGTATTCAAAAAATAAAAATGATATTTCAAGTTCAAATTGAAAAAAAAAAATTATTGTGTAAAAACATGAAAAAATAAAAAAAATTTGGTAGCTAGATTGGATTGATTAAAAAGTGGCCTACCATAATGCAAAGCTTTTTAGCTCTGTATTAGTATTACTAGCACTAGATAGTATAAATCAACAAGGCTAAAATCATTTTAAAATTAATTACCATTTTTAGAGTTTTATTTAGAACAAAAAATTTTATTATCAATTAAAATCTTATAAAATTTCTAAATATATTTTTGAACTGGTTATAATAATTTAAATATATTATTTTAAATATTATGTATTGTTTAATTATATAATTTTAAAATAGGTTATAATTACTGAAAAATAAAAAGGCAATATTTACTTAACGATTATTTTAAAAGTTTGTTTAAGAAATAAAGGGTAAAGTGGCTCTTTGTGTTTGGCAACGCTTTTGAAACCATGGTTTTGGTTTAAACCATTGTTTCAAAAACAAAGTAGATAAACATCCCATTGAAATTTAAAATGGTTTTTAATTTTCAAAACTATGATTTTATTTAATTTACCTAGACATGTTTTTTTATTGTCTCTACAATCTAAAAATTTGGTAAGAAAATCATACTTTTTCAAGAGCTATTTTTTTTCCTAATTTCTTTCCTCTAAAAATCACTTTTATTATTTTTATTCTGAAAGTTTTTTTTTAAAAGCTAATCTAACATATGAATTGAAACATACAAAAATCAACTTGATGCACGAACCATTCCATGTATTTGATAAATCCCAATATACACCATTCCGGAAACAAGAACCATTATTTAGTTCCAAGCTTTAGAGAGTTTCATGGCAACGAAAGCAATCACTGGAATAAAATGATGCAAGAGAACACTGTCTTGCATGTGGCTTTTTCCAGCAAGTTGAGGACGTAGCTTGCGTGTGGGTTCATATAATGGGACCATGAATGTTTTTCTTTTTATACATAAAAGTTTAGGTAAGCTACTTCAGGAGCTTATCATCAAGATCGGTACATATGTTCAGACTCAGAGAGCGCTAATAGATATATTTATAGACCATCGACCAATAAGATTCTTATGTCAGGAGCTGGATTTGAACTCATAACCTTATGAATAGTAATCGAATTCCTTCATAATTTGATCAGCATTAATTTGTTGGTAATGGAACCACGACGAGCCAAGCATATCCCATTTTCATAGAGAGTACATATTACAAATCTCCCACTGTTCACTTGTTCAAAGATTCCTCATTTGGAAGCTGCTTGATGTTTTGTTCAATTGATTCCAACGAAATAATCAGTTCAAACCATGCTCTTGTGAGATTTTTTCTCTCCCATAGCATGGGGTTAAGTTTATTCAAAACAGGTGGTTGATAATTATTAATTGTGCTTCTTTGGAATATCATGAGGTTTAAGTTTCAACAAAAAGGGTTTTTTTTTTTTTTGGTAACAAATTATATTATGTTGCACTCTGAATTAAAGGACCCTCGAGGACAAGACTAGTGTAAAATGAACACGGACGACATAACCGTAATCTCAAAATCCAATCCCAAGTCTAATTTAAAAAGGGGGAATTACTATAAAGTTTTATGTAAAAAAAATGTATATTAAAAGGGTTCTAAAAAGTTGTCAATAAAAATAATTTGAGTTGTCAATGATAGCTGCTTAAGTTGTTAATGGGACCTTTTTGATATTAATTTTCTTGCATAAGATTTTAAAGTAATTACCCCAATTAAAAATGTAAGAATCTTTTTCAAATTTAATAAAAAGGATGGTCCCCACGCCCTTTACTATGCTTCCACAGGGTCAGGTGGTCCCCCAAGTAAGTGACTCACCCCAAAAAAAAAAATACTACAACTCACCACAATTTTTCTATTTATTTATTTACAAAGAAAAGAGAGAGAGAGAGGGGAGGGAATATAACCAAAAGACTGAGTATCAGGTAAAATAATCAATATTAATAAGATTTTCAGAAGTTCTTAATAGTAGTTACTAGTTACTTTATTTGTTAATAAAATTTTCCACCCTATTTTTCTCATAATCAATGGGAGGATAGAGGGATGGGTTGGGTCCCACGTGTCTTTGTTTTAAAAATAATGCCGACATTTAAAGCAACATCATCCTGTCACGTGTGTCACCCGCCAACTCCTATCTCTCTGAATCACCATCTGAGCGAAGCTCTGAGTCGTACTGTGTTTTAATTGGAAGTTAAAAGGTTTTATGGGTTTTGTTTATTTTCCGCTGCTCTGGTTTTGTAACTGCCACCCTCTTATTTTTAAGGGGAAAAAATTAATTCTTTCTTCTTATGATGCATGACTTACATTCATAGATTTTAGTTTCTTTCTTTCAAGTATCGAGTTGAAACACTGCAGTGGTCTGAACCAGAGAATGCCCCTGGGCTATGTGAAACCTTGCACCTACCAAGTGTGAACTCTTTTCTTTAATTGTTTTGTTGGCTATCTTGATTTTTAATAAATATTTTGGTAAATTATCCTTTTGCTGTTTATTTTTTTTGGAGTTGCAGTTATTGTTTCTACATTGATTGGCCTTTCTTGATACATGGCAGAAAAATCCTCACATCTATAAGGGTAAGTAGTAGAGATGTACATAACAGAATTACAATGTTCACAAGAGATGGCAAGTAAACCAAAAATATTGAAAAAAGCAACTATAGAAGAATGTCAGGCAGAAACCAAGTGGTTGTGAATGTTTGGGCCATTACAAGAAATCATGGACTACATCATTTTATGTGTTGTTCCTGAAAGATTAACTGAGTGTTCTATTGATTATAAGGGTCCAACTTCGAGTTATTTCCATCAAGTGTAGGTAATTAATGACATGTTTGATACTGTAGAACTGGTGTGATGGAATTGGCAATGGAATTAAATTCCATGTTACACACATGTTTGTTTTGCAGGAATAGGGCCTCCATATTAAAATGATTTCCACCAAAATGGTATATCCGAAAGCTATCATCCTCGTTCCCACTCCTCATTGTAACATTGCATATATGTAATATAAGTGTCAACCCTTGAAATTTATAACTTGGTGAACTTTGTTAATAATTTAATTTGATAATGGTTACGGGTTACCACAATGGTATCATTATTCTACACCATATGTATGCA
>QFDD01005291.1:0-15073 GCA_006871305.1 Vachellia collinsii | reverse complement strand
TTATAGAAATTTCTAGATCTAGAGACTTCTACTGTCATAAATTCAGTTTGCAGATTTGTGAATGAATGATTTGGCTGTGTAGTTGGATTGGTTGTTGTTCATATGGATTATGTTTCATGAATTTCAGATTTGATTCTTTGAGTTCACTAGATTATCAATGATTATTGGTAATTAGTTGTTCTTTTGGATTTCATGGTTGTGATTGCAATCTGTTAATAGCATGAACATCAATTAACCTTTCTACATTCTGAGTGTTACTGAACAGTGTTTTGAGGAATGCTATTTGCCTTTGATTCAAGCAAATTAGCATTAATTGAACCATTGGACCTAAGTGATAGCTTAGGGTTCATCCAATAAACTCAGAAGGATTGATCTCCCCTAATTAAACCAAGGCAAGGATAGTTGAATGTCCATCACTAAGAGCCTATTCATTTCACTCCCACTTAATCCAAAATACACTCTCAATCACTAAAAATACCAAAAATAGTTCATTACATTGCATTTTGTTCTGTAGTTTTAGACCAAACCCCCTACATTACAAACTCAAGTTCAACATGTTTTTAATAACCAATTAGACTAGGATAAACAATAAACCACTCCCCGAGAAGAATGATTGGTTGCTTACTATACTACATTCTTTTGTGCAATCATTTTGTATCGAACCGGAAGGCGACAAAACCGTGTCCGATCACTCATCCAGGATGAGAACTTCTCCTACAAGAGTCTACGAAGATTTAAACAAAAGGTTGTCTCTTTCCTTACTTGTCGTCTTCTTAATTTCATATGATTGGTTGAGCTTATTTTGTTGATAAAGAAGATAAGTGTGGGGGAGACTAAATCCATTAGTAAAAGCTAGCTTTGTTTTGTTTTCTCCCCTATGCGGCCCAGTCCTTCTCTCACACCTTTCCCCTTATATGTGTTTCATTGTTATATCATGCATTGAGGACAATGCATTGTTTAAGTGTGGGGGAGGAATTATACTTGTGATGTTCTCCATTCATTTTGTTTTGAAAATATTTTGAATCCAATCTTTCATCATCAATCTTTAACGTTGAGTTCATATTTTTTTTCTTGATGATGAATTGCTGAGAATTGGATTAATTTTACTGTTTTGATGCTTGCTGAAGAGGTCGGTACATTTTCAGTCGTGACTTGTATGGTATAAGTCGCGACCTATTATCTGAAACTTGCATGTAGTGTTTTTCTCTTTGCTTTAAGCAATGCTGTATGGAAAAACCCTTTTAAGCTACCTTTGCATTGTGTTCAAGCAATTTCTTAGCCTTTTCAATCCGACCTCATTGCATCGACCAAAGGAAACAATTCTCACCTTAAATTTTTGGAAATCTGGATTTTGAAAATGATTTTCCTTAAGATTTTACAAGTACTTTTGGGATTCTCATGTGTTCTTTAATGATTTTCTTGACCAATTTCAATCATCATCCAAAGGTTTGCTTTTGTGATAAGTGTTCTAATGCCATATGAATAGTCCATGTTCATTGAAACTTTATGTATGATCAGTGGAGATATAAACCCCTGTTGGAAGGATATCTTTGAGCCTTAATTCCTATATTGAGTGATTATTCATGCGGTATGCATTCTCTAGAACTTGTTCTAGTTCTTAGTCAAAGCGTGACATGTCTTAATGTGATGAGCATGAAAGAGGCATTCAATTCTAAACCTTCTTTCCCCCAAACACAAACCCTCACATCATTTACACCATTGTTAACCCTTTTGAGCCATTCACTAAGTGTTGTGTATGCATATATTCTTAGAAACTTGAGAACATCTTGGTAGAATTAAATTTGAATTTGTACATGAAGAAAAGAAGTATGCTTATAGTAAAATGCCATGACCATCAATTGAAAAATGAAAAAAAAAGGAAATACAAAAAAAACAAGAAGAAAGAGCGAAAAGAAAAGAAGAAAAAAATGAATGAGAAAAAGAAAAAAAAATCGAGAAAAACGAGGCATTCTAAATAATTCTTCATAAAGGCTTCATTTGATAATCAGATGTTGCTCTTGAGTCATTGATCGATAGCATGCATGCACATGACACTTATTTCTCTTTTTCATCCATTACATGTGGCCTATTTCCATCATTACAAGCCAAAAAGTCCTCTTGATTCATTGTATTGATGCATAAATAGTGGAGACTTTAGAACTATTACAAGCCTATGGTAGGGTGTTTTCTACTTGAATTTTAAGTGAAAAGAACCCCAATAAGGAGAGATAGTGAGCAAACACTTATACCCTATGAGCGATTCTCTAGTGTTCATGCATTTAGAATCAATTGTATTTTGTAGCTAATTATATGGCATTGTTCATATTATCATTTTTGTTTTCCTAGAGGATGAGGGTTGATTTGGTTTTGAATTCATTATTGAGCATGCTGACTTCCTTGATTGTCCTTGTATTTTCCTTGGAATGATTTAAGTCTTTGTCCAGGAGTACAAAGGTTTAAGTGTGGGGGAGTGATAGAACCCAATATTTACATGGTTTATTTGAGCGTTTTATGGTGTTTTGTAACACCTTTACCCTTATTTTGCATGCATTTATACCATTATTGATTATATTGATTCATGCATTGCATTGTACTTAGTTAAGGGTAAAAATCGGTCATTTATCTCTTCCAAACTGTGAATGCCTTGATCTTTAATTCATTTAACTTCTACAAAGCTCTTTGCCTTTATTTGTAGGCATTTGGAGGAGATTTCAAGACCCAAGATGGAACATTAAAGGAGTCAGAAGTTCATCAAGAGATAAAAATAGTCAAAGGAGCCCTTTGCCACTTTTAGGTCGCGACCTGAGAATTTAGGTCGCGACTTGGATGTATTTTTCAGAAGATGTGAGTTTTACAACACGTCGCGATGCAGTTGACCCACGTCGCAACTTGACCACTTCCATATCACGACCTAACTATGACAAGTCGCAACCTAATCATGTGGAAATGATGTTGTGCATTTTGAGCTGAGGTCAATAGCTGGATCTAATTAAATTGGAACAATCACGAACCAGGACGTCTCATTTTGCAGATTTGCAGAGGAAAGCGCTCGGCACTGCCTTCTCTCAACTCCAACCTTCCCCATCCATTTCCTCTTCCATTTTCTTCATTTCCCAACCATTTTCTGCACCTCCAATCCATTCAAACTAGTTCCACTACCTTCTTCTCCATATTTTCCTCTTCCTTTTTAGTTTCTCTCATGGCAGAACATATATGTAGTGATGGCTGCGTTTTGGAAGCAATGAGAGGCTAAAATCCTTAGTCTCTTGGTGAAGGAAGACAAAGCTTGAGTTCATGTGCTCATTAGAGGAGTTTTGCTTAGTCTTGATCTATGTTTGAACTTGTGTTAGTCATTTATAGATCTAGGAATTTCTACTGTCATGTAACCTTAATTACATATTTGTGATTTTGTGATTAGACTATGTAATTGGTTTGGACGATGTGTTTATGCTGAATTACATATATGCATTGCAGTTGTGATTAATCCATTGCATCTAATTAATTGTCAATGATTGTTGATAGTTAATGTGTGTGTTTGGATTCTTTGGTTGTTGATTTACAATCATTGGAGCATTTGCATCATCCATTCAATTACACTCTAAGTGATTTTAAACAATGTTTTAAGAGGTGGTAATTAACTTGGATCCAAGTGAGTTTTCATTAATTAAAGCATTGGACCTAAGTGATTGCTTGGGGTTTTTATCTAAACTTAGAGAGTTATAAACTTCCATATCATTTTGAGAGCGATGACAGCCGAGTTCCCATCACCAAGGGCCTATCTCTTCACATCTTTGATTTAATTCAACAATTTCATTGTTAAACCAAAATACCAAAAAGATTTACTTCTTGCATTGTTTAGTTATTGCACCATAGTTTCCATAAACCAAAACCACCTTTTCATACCCAAGTTCAACATGTTTTTGATAACCAATTTAGACTAGGATAATCAATAAACCGCTCCTCGAGAAGAACGATTGGTTGCTCACTATACTACATTCTTTTGGAGCAATCATTTTGTATCGAACAGGAAGGCGACAAAACCGTGTCCGATCAATGATACCAGACAAGTCTTTTTGTATCTTTGCTTTAGGTTTAGATTACAATTTAAACATTGCATAGCATACAAATTTGTCATAAATACAAATAAACATCTTGATTTTCCTTGATATTTTTGCATTTGCATCTTTGCACAGCATATTGCATTTATTCTTACTTGATCAGAATTGTTTGAGTAATCACTGTAAGGTTTTGAACTATCCATTGTGTCTCTATCAACTTGTGGTCAAGCAATTCAGTGAATTTTTTGAGTTAGCATGGGAAGATCAGCTCCAGTAACACTCACGTCGCGACATTGTTCCTGTATATTGCGACATTAAATAATTTGCTTCCAGTGACTGCTCACGGTACACTTTAGGTCACGACATTTGTGGGTATATGTCGCGACATATTTTCTTGTTTTGTTCAAAATTTTTCTAAGTTTTCACTCTATCTTTTCAGTGGCTCTCGGTACATTTTGTGTCGCGACTTATTACTGTTGAGTCGCGACTTGAATGATCACTGTCATTTCAAATCAACCTGTTTAATCAGAATTGCATCATTACGGATTCTGTGCATACTTTTGAGAGTGCAAAATAATCACAACATCTTAATTTCACTGCACACCATACAATTCATTGAGTTTACATTTCAACTTGATCTATTACATTGTGCATATCAGTTTTGAGATGTAGAAATTTTCTTGAAATCTATTTTGTGCATAACTTGAAGAGTGCTTGCATGCGGAGAGGGCGTAGAGTCAGAAGAGTGAGAGAGACAGAACAACCAAATGCTCCCACTTTACGAAACCCTCCTAGTTCAACTAGTGAGAGTGAGGAGGTAGAAGAGGAAATTATGGCTGATCACATTGGTCCCGGAAATCATAACGGCAATCATAATAGACCTAATCATGGAAATGGTTATGAAGGCCAAGGGGAGAATAATGGGCATAATAGGATTAACGATCCGCGTAGGGGCAGAACAATTAAAGAATTAACACATGGGAATTTTGACCCTATGCCCAGTGTTTTTCCTACTTTTAATGCTGATTTTGAAATAAAGGGCCAACTAATACACTCACTACCTAAATTTCATGGTCTTGCAGGTGAAAATCCTTATCTCCACCTTCGGACACTTTATATGCAGTGCATGTCCATGAAACTCGTGGGCGCGAACATTGATGATGTGATGTGGAAAATCTTCCATTTATCTCTAGAGGGAAAAGCAAAGGAGTGGTACATGAATTTACCTCTCTATGTGGATAATGCATATGAGTCGTGGGTCAGTTTGAAGAAGGCCTTCCTTGATAAATACTTTCCTTCCACGAAGATATCTGCTACTCGGAAAGAGATATCAGCTGCGAAACAAGAGGCATATGAGACATTCTTTGAATATTGGAGCCGTTTCCAAGAAATGCTTACTAGATGCCCCAATCATCAAATCTTGGAAGAACATCTGGTACAATATTTCTATAATGGACTCCTTGCATATGACGCTCAAGTTTTGGATGCTGCTACTAATGGTTCGGTAGAAAATATGGAACCCCGAGCTGCATGGGAATTGATTAGAACTTTTGCATTAAATAGACAGCATGCGAATTCCAGGGAGCTTAAGGACCATAAGACTTAACGGGATCCGTTGTTAGTGACTCGCTCAAGATATGTCCAAACTAACAAGCACAGTGGAGAGTTTGCGATCACCAAGGCATCAAACTCTAGCTATGGTGGCTTCCACCTGTGGAGATTGCAATTCTCCTATGCACCGCACAGAGGACTGTCCTGGACCAATTGAAGAGGTCAATGCCTTTTACCAAGGACGCGATGCACAACATCCACAGCGAGATCCTTACTCCAATACATATAACTCATACCTGCACCGAGCAACAACATGTCTTCCCAACAGCCACAAAGAATGGATAAGACTTCACAGATATTGAAGAGCATGGCTGCTCAAATGACTAACATTGAGGGGTGAATTAAGGAGAGTGATGAAAGATTCGCCTCGATTACTTCCATCTTACAAGGCATGCAAAAAGACAACTCGGAAGCGAATAAGAAGATGGAAGCACTTCACTCAAAAATAGTGAAGTTACAAGCCATTTGACCCAGCTGTCCAATACCGTCACCGATATGCAAGCCAAGATGGGTGGCAATATTCCCTCCAACACGGTGATAAATCAATAATCACTTAACGTGATCACCTTAAGAAGTGGAAAAACAGTAAGGTTTGAGGATGGAGGACATGTGACTAACCCCACAAGGTCACCAACCAGATCCGGGAAATCTGAAAGTTCCAAAGAGGAAGAACTTATGCTGAAGAAGAAAGTGAAAGAGGAGGAGTTGATTCAAGATGAAACTCATGCGCCATGTTCTGAATCACAGAAGAAAGCTCAAGAAAATGATAGCACGGACACAATAGCAACGTATAAGGATAAGCAAGGAGAAGAAAATGCAGAATCAAGCAAACAAGGAGCCCCAACACCCATGGGTAAGGAGGTAATTTCCAAGAATCTCCCTTTTCCTAAAGCTTTCTTTGCTGGTAAAAAGAAATCTGACTCTGAATTTGCAAATGAGACTTATAATCTGTTTAACAAACTTGAGATTAATGTGCCTATGGTTCAATTTCTAAAAGGGAATCCTAAATATGTTAAGTTGCTGAAGGAGTTATGTGATGACAAACAAAGATTTTGGCCCTTCGAGAGAATCCAAGTGAGTGCTAATGTGTCTTCCCTCTTTAAAGCAGAACTGCCAGTGAAATGTCAAGATCCAGGATCCTACACCGTTCCATGCACCATAGGGAAAGTGTATATTAAGGGAGCGTTGCTAGATCTAGGAGCTGCGTTAAATGTAATGCCCCGGTCAGTTTACTCAGCCCTGGGTATTAACGGTCTTAAGGATACCAGCGTGGTTCTCCAACTAGCTGATTGATCCATTAGATATCCCAAGGGAATCGTAGAGGACATTCTAGTGCAGGTTAAAGACCTTGTATTTCCAGCTGATTTTTATGTACTAGACATGTCCAATGAAGTGGTAAATGAAAGTACCCTCATCTTAGGGAGACCATTTCTCCAAACCTCCAAAACCATTATAAGCATGAAACATAGCTGTATCACAATGGAGGTAGGGGAACATGTAGTCACTTTTAATATGAATGAAGCCACTTGATATCCGTTTGTCAATGCAAATTTCATGGGTTTAAATGCAATTGATTTAACTGTAGAGCAAATCAGAGATGAGTATGAAATGACTCTGCATGATACATGTCACTGGAATTCACCTAGGTTGCTTAATAAAGATTCTAAATATACTGAGTCTCTAGAGCATGATTTAGCCTTGAGTGAGTATGATGCATATTTTGACTCCTTACCATCTGTTTACTCCTTTTCTAACTTTGATGCCATTGGTATGTCATGCAACAAAGTTTTTGAGATGGATAGCATGCTTTCAGTATCCCATGAATTTCTTTCCTCTCTTGAATTAGATTCATTCTCTGCATGTACTAATGTCATGAATTGTAGCAAGGATGGTCCAGTGTGCTCTGCAGGGTTAGTAGGTGTTAGACAGGCAATTATTGAGACTGATTCTGAAAGCAGAGACACCAACAGCAAGGAAAACCTCTCGGTATCGTTTACGTCACGACCTAAACTCTTAAATGTTGTGACATGTAAAGCCACTCAAGCAGATGACCTCTCGGTACAATTTTCGTCGCGACATGTTGACTCTGAAGTTGTATCTCAATCTCAAATCAATCCTTCTGCTGTGGTTGACTACATGGTTAAAGGGCCACATCCTCCACCTACAACTTCCAGTTCCACACGCTCTAAAATTACACCTTTTACATTGCAATTTTTGAATGAACTAATTTCCAATGAAACTGCAGATCGAGAAGTGGAAGAGGCGGTAGAGATTGCTTCGGTGGATCAACTTGAAACTAAATCAACCTGCCACAAAGATGAAGCAGTGCAATGTGACAAAGCGGAAGACGTACGTCAAGAACATACAAGGGGAAGTATTTCTAATACCACTGAAAAGCTAGAGTTAATTCCGTCCATTATCCAACCCCCCTCCTTAGAACTTAAGGAACTCCCTTCTAACTTGAAATATGCTTACTTACATGCTAAAAATAAACTGCCTGTTATAGTTTCCAGCTCTTTATCCGAAAGTGAGGAGAGTGAATTGTTGAGAATCCTAAGGAAGAATAAGGAGGCATTGGGTTGGTAGTTATCGGACATAAAGGGATTAGATTCTACTGTGTGCACTCACAAAATCCTATTAACCGAGGATTCCAAACCTGTTAAGCAAAACCAAAGGAGGTTAAACCCTTTAATCTCTGATGTGGTGAGGAAGGAGGTTGATAAGTTGTTAAGGGTCGGCATTAATATACCATATCAGATAGTGAGTTGGTGTCGCCGGTGCACGTAGTGCCGAAAAAGAGTAGAATAACTGTGGTTAAGAATGAGAATAACGAATTGATTCCAACTAGGGTACAAAACTCTTGGTGAGTTTGCATTGATTACAGGAAATTGAACGATGCCACCAGAAAGGACCATTTTCCTTTGCCATTCATTGATCAAATGCTTGAGAGGTTGGCAGGGAAAAGTCACTATTGCTTTTTAGATGGGTATTCGAGGTACTTTCAAATTCCCATAGACCCTAAAGACCAAGAAAAAAACCACTTTCACTTGCCCATTCGGTACATATGCCTATAAAAGGATGCCATTTGGACTTTGTAATGCCCCTGGCACATTCCAACGATGCATGTTGTCTATTTTCTCTGAATTTATTGAAAAGTGCATGGATGTGTTTATGGATGATTTTACTGTCAAGGGTAATTCTTTTGACGATTGTTTGCAAAGTCTCGACAAAGTCTTAGCACGATGCATTGAGAAAAAACTTGTTTAAAACTATGAAAAATGTCATTTCATGGTGGATCACTGCATCGTGCTAGGACACTTGATTTCACAAAAGGTAATAGAAGTAGATCGTGCCAAAATTGAAATGATATCTTCTTTGCCTTATCCCACCAATTTGAAAGAATTAAGGTCCTTCTTAGGCCATGTGGGATTCTATAGAAGATTCATTAAAGATTTCAACAAGATAGCCTTACCTCTCTCGAAATTGTTGCAAAAAGATGTTGATTATTGTTTTATGTGTGAGCATGCTTTTGATGAGCTAAGAAGGAAATTGATTTCACCACCAATTTTGACCTCACCCAATTGGGAATTACCTTTTGAAATATCTTGTGATGCCTCAATTTCAGTGTGGGGGCAATGTTAGGTCAAAAAGAGGGAAACTTGTCAAAAGTGATTTCTTATGCTTCTAAAACACTTGATGTTGCTCAGAAAAATTACACAACCACTGAGAAGGAGTTGTTTTCAATTGTATTTGCACTGGATAAATTTCGACAATATCTCATAAATTTGAAAGTGATTGTGTACACAGATCATGCAGTGGTTAAATATATTTTTCACAAACCTCAATCAAAACCAAGACTCTTGAGATGGATGCTGTTGCTGCAAGAATTTGACATGGAAGTCAAGGATAGAGCAGGAAACGTCAATCATGTTGCTGACCATCTCAGTAGACTTCCATCTAATACTAGGGGAGTATTACCTTCAAATTCTATTTGTGATGCCTTTCCTGACAAGTCGCTTTGTGCTTTGTCTGTTTCCCAACCTTGGTTTGCACATATAGTCAATTATCTCGTAACACAGTTAATTCCCTCACATTTGACTTCGTTTCAGGGATGCGCCACACTTGTGGAAAATCTGCTCAGATCAAGTGATAAGGAGGTGTGTTCCCGAAATATAGTTTCGTGCTATATTGGAGTCCTGCCACAACACTGTGTGCGGGGGCCATTTTGGAGCAAGGAAAACTGCCAGAAAGATATTAGAAGCTGGTTTTTACTGGCCTACCCTGTTCAATGATTCTTTCAACCATTGTAAAGCCTGTGACATATGTCAAAGATTTGGAGGGGTGAGCAAACGCCATGAGATGCCACAGCAACCTATTCTATCTTGTGAAATTTTTGATGCTTGGTTGGTTGACTTCATGGGACCCTTTCCACCTTCTCATGGTTATACCTACATCCTGTTGTGTGTGGATTATTTATCAAGATGGGTAGAGGCCATCCGGCTAGGAAGGATGATGCAACCACAGTTGCCAATTTTCTGAAGTCAACCATCTTTTCTAGATTTGGCGTACCAAAGATATTGATAAGTGATCAAGGCACTCATTTCTGCAACAGGCTTCTTAACAATTTGCTAGCAAAGTATGGTGTGACCCACAGGGTTTCAACTCCCTTCACCCACAAACGAATGGGTTGGCTGAGGTATCAAACAAAGAAATCAAGAGGATTTTAGAACGGATTGTTAAGCCATCTAACAAGGACTGGAGTCTGAGGTTGAATGACCCTTTATGGGCGTATCACACTGCTTTCAAGACACCGATAGGGATGTCTCCATACCGGATTATTTACGGAAAAGCCTGTTACATCCCTGTCGAACTTGAGCATAAGTCGTATTGGGCAGTCAAGAGCTGCAATGCTGAATTGGAGGAAGCTGGACTGAACCACCTCCTTCAAATTCAAGAATTGGAGGAGTTACGCCTGGACGCTTACCATAGTTCAGAACTCTACAAGTAGAAAGTGAAGTTAATTCACAATTCAAATATTCTGAGGAAACAATTTAAAGAAGGAGACCGTGTACTGAGGTACCAAGCCCGCTTCAAGTTCAAGAAAGGTAAATTCAAGACTAGTTGGGATGGACCTTACACAGTGATGAAAGTACATGACATTGGGGTGGCAGAGCTACAAGAGGAGGCTTCGGGCAAGATCTTCCAATGCAATGGCCATCTTCTGAAGCTCTACTCAGAACTGATTGAGCCTGTGTGACACCAGGTCGTCCCTTTCCTATCTCTTGTACATTTCGCTTATTTTGCACACTATTTCAGTTAGAAGAGTACTTGAATTCGAAGGGGATGTCCCAGTAGAATAGGAATTTGATTGCTTTTCTTTTGTTTTGCCTTTATTTTGTGTATTGACCCCCATGTTTCTTCGTTAAGCTCATGTTATGATTTCACATTACACGCACTCGATTGCATACCTTTGTCTACCCATCTAGGCATTTTCAACCTAGCATGTGACTATAAACTTTTCAATGACTATTGCTTTGAGTGATGTGTTAAATGAATTGCATGGATTTTCTGCTGGTTTGAAGTGTTAATTGAATGACTTAGACTATTTTGGTGTTTCACTAAGCATGTTCACTGAAACTACCCAGTGAGATGGTCTCGGTGCCATTTTAGTCGCGGCATAAAAGTTTTTAGTCGCGACATTCAGTGCCCATTGCCTATCTTTTCCCTGAAAATGTCGTGACATTTAAAATAATTAGTCGCGACATATGTTTCTGTCTGTCGCGACCTAATGTATGATAGCAGAACCCTATCCCTTTTTATCAGCAAATCCAGCCATTTCATTTCATTCTTCTTCAGCCGCCGCGACCTCCTCCTGAAGCCGGCGAATCAAGCAGGAGTAGGAAGAAAGGGAAGCGACCAGCAGTGGAGGAGCCTACAGCGCCCATTGAGACTGCTGAGGAACGAGAGGTCAGTATCTTCTTGAGTTCCCTTAGTGAGCAGATAGCCATCTTAACCGATCAGGTCATTTCCATGAACCAGCAGATGATGGCTAATGAATTCCGCTATCAGCGATTCATAGACCCTCTCATGTTTCAAATGGCGAAAGCTTTACACGTACACCTTCCCCCTGGGTTTGAAGAGGCATTTTGGCAAAACTCTATTCCTTCCACCTCTTTCTTTCCATCAGGACCAGGCGAGTCCTCAGTACTAGGCGGGCCAGCAGGAGAGGGTGGCGATACTGAAGTCGGGGAAGAGGAAACAGACCCCCAGGCTGGAGCAGGAGGGCAGGAGTTATTGTGTTTTTCTCAGCAGTGATTTTGTTTTCTGTTTTTCCATTCCATGTTGAATTGTAGCCCGTTGTATTCGTGACCTTAACTCTTATGGCTTCAATTTCATGTTATATGTCTTTTTTTGATTACAATGGATAGCCTCTCATGTTTCTGTTTGTTTCCATGTGCTTCATCCTCTTCTTCCTAATGTTTTGCATTGTTTTTGCATTGAGGACACTGCATGGTTTAAGTGTGTGGGGGGGGGGTTCGTGATTTGTTTTGGTTCTCTAAATCCAATCTTTCATCATCAATCTTGTCTTGGGATGATGAATTGCTGTATGTTGGATGAATTTTTGAACCTTAATGCATACTTAAACGTCAAGCTTTGAAAATTTCTGCAAAAGCATATATGTCGCGACACTAGATAATAATGTCGCGACATAAATTCTTTGCTAGCCCAAGCCTGTTCTCGGTACAATTTAGGTCGCGACCTTTTTACTTAATGTCGCGACTTTAACAATGAAGTGCGCATCTGAGTGGTTTCTATGTGACAAGTTCCTTTAAGCGCGTCTTGCATAGTTTCCAAGGCAATTTCTTGACCCCTTAAAATCAACTAGATGCATTAAAACAAGGAAACCATGCCCATTGTAAATTTTTGTAATCTTGGCTTTTGAAAATGACCTTCTTTAAGACTTTACAAGGACTTTTGGGATTTATACATGTTCATTAGTGATTTTCTCGATCGTCTTCAATCATTATCCAACGTTATACTTTTTATGATAAATGTTCTAATGTCTTGTGAATAGTACACGTTAATTAGTACTTCATGTATGAATGGCGGGGATGTAAACCTTTGTTGGAAGGATATTCTTGAGCCTAAATCCCTTAAATTGAGTGATTATTCATGTAGTCTGCATCCTCTAGAACTTGTTCTAGTTCTTAGTCAAGACGTAACGTGTTTCAATATAATGAACATGATAGAGGCATTCATTTCTAAACCTCTTTTTCCCCAAACACAAACCCTCACGTCACTTGCACCCTTGTTGACCTCTTTTAGGCCTTTCATCAAGTGTTGTGTATGCGTATTATCTAAGGAACATGAGGACATCTTATTAGAAATGAGTTTGAATGATATGCATGAAGAGAAGAAGTACAACCACAATGAAGCGCCCTGAATTCAAAAAAAATAAAAAATAAAAAAAATAAAAAATAAAAAATATATATATAAAGAAGAAGGAGAAGAAAAATAAAAGAAAAAGAAAAAAAAGAAAAAAAATATAGGGCATTTGAAACAATACTTCACAAAAGGGTTCCTTTCATAATAAGATGCTAATTTTTGAGTCATGGATCAATAGCATGCATGCACATAACACTTGTTTCTTCTTTTCTTTTACTCCATGTGGCCTAATTCCATCATTACAAGCCATAAAGTCCTCTTGATTCATTGTATTGATGCATAAATAGTGGAGACTTTAAAACTATTACAAGCTTATGGTAGGGTGTTTGCTATTTGAATGTTGAGTGAAAAGAACCCCAATTAAGGAGAGATAGTGATCAAACACTTACACCCTGTGAGAGAATCCCCGGTGTTCATGCGTCTAGAATCAACTTAATGATGCAGCTAATCATGTGCCATTGCTCATTTTATCATCTTTTGTTCTTATGAAGGCTGATGGTTGAATTTGATCACAAAGTCATTATTGAGCATGCTGACTTCCTCGATTCTCCTTGTAATTTCTTAGAAACAATTCATTTCTTTGTCCAGGAGTACAAAGGTTTAAGTGTGGGGGAGTGATAAACGCCAATATTAACATGGTTGTCCTGCTTTATTTCGGGACATTTTACGGCTTAATCAACCCAGTTTGTGGGAAATTGGACCTTTTTCCCCATTCATGGTCTTACATTGCATATTTGTTAATACAGAAGGGAAATTGAGTAAATTGTGCCACCCAATTGTACTTGCATTTGAGCCCAGTGTTTTATGCTTTAACGATCTTCCCTTCCTTTCTTTTGCAGATGTCTAGGTGAGATATTCGAATGCTTGGAGATGAGACTGAAGAGGATGCATTTAAGATTGATTGGAGTGCCACTGGAGCATATACGTCACGACAATGTTAGGACTTCTGGAGCTCTTTTAGCCACATTGGTCGCGACAAAAGCATAATGGGGTCGCGACATATACATATTTAGTCGCGACTTATTTTACTATAAGTCACGACTTGAAACGGGAATTGCTGCTGTGCGTTTTGTGTCACACCTTCCTTTTCTAGCTTTATCATACATTAGAGACCTTAACTAAACCACTTGAGACTATTACATAAACTAGAATTAGTCATCCAAATGAATTTCAAATTTTTCACCCGAGTTACTATTCACTTGGTAACTTGAAAATTTTGGCCAACTTTGAAAATTCATAACTAATTCTAGAAAATTCGAAATTAAGTGATTCAAGTCTCTAACTAAAGCTTGATCAATCCCCTACAGGATAAAAATACTCATTTAGTCAAATCCTTGCTCAATCAACACAGTTTATTACGTGAACATTCACTGTTCATTTGGTCATTTTTCAATTTTCCAGATTTTTCCCTTAACTTTGGGAGATCATAACTTTCTGTATACACATCCCAATTTAGTAAACTTTGATTCATTTAAAGCTTAGGATGTGTAGTATTTTTCTGGAAAATTTCAAGTCATTTGGACTTGGCTTGCCCTGTTTCCTCATTACCTCAAATTAGGCCTTTGACAAGGGTGTTGGACCCCTTTTCACTAATTCTAGCATGCTTTGTTCCTCTCTTTCCAAGCACAGAACATCATAACATAATTATGTAGCATACTTTACATATATATACAGCACATATCACATACTTGATATTGTAGGAGTTTAACATACATTCATCCAAAAGTTAACATATGCAAGATACAAGGTCATGCTTCAACATGTACAAGTTTCCTACAACATTTGGAAGCCACCCACCTAGACTTGAACTTCCTTGCCTTTGCCCTTTGAACTTTGGCCTAGGGTGAGTCATTGGAAAGAATGAGATTTCAAAGAAATCCCAATAGCAAATAATTCTAACTAACACATCAACATGCATGATTGCAAATATGTGACATTAACATGCCATGAAAACATTA
>QFDD01005290.1:0-13098 GCA_006871305.1 Vachellia collinsii | reverse complement strand
CAATATTAATTAGAGGTTTATTGAGATAAACAACTAAATGAGAAATGTAACATTACGGCAAAACGAAACCCACAACATAATTCAAGGCTTTCTAATTTGTTATTATTGCAACTCAAACATTATAAAATGAAGAATTATATGAAATTTACTGATGCGATTGGATCTAACGAAATAAGTCAATCTTTTATAATATAACGGATTAAGATTCAAAATAGTTAAAGAGAGGGGTAGCCGCTAACAATATGAAAATTTTTGTTACTCCAAGAACAACAGTTATATCAATATTTTGCAATTTGGGGGACAAATAAGATTTGGAAGACCCTAACAAAAAATGGGAGGAGGGAGTAGCGGTGTCGGTGGGAATAGCAAACTTTGGAGTGATGTGCTGTACAAAATCCAAATTATGTAAAAGCCAAGAAAGAGGAAAAGATAAAAAGTATACAAACAAATGGGAAAATCGGAAAAAAAAATTCCCATCAGATAATTAATTGAAGAATGAAACATACTCAGTTACACATATAAAAACTTAGTTATATATGTAAAAATTTAATTGCATATGTAAAAATTCAGTTACATATGAATAGAAGATCCCATTTTATAATTCATTTTTTATTTGAGGATTTTTCACCAATTTTCCCGAATCACATCCTAACAAGTAAAATAGATTGATACATTATATAATATGATCACATGGCATCCCAACCAAAGGGCTAATTAAAGTGGTGGGCCCCTCTCTCCCTCTCTCCCCCCCACACCCCGCAAAAGGGATATATGTATGCATGTGTCCTCTTCTCATTCGTTCTTGACTTCAACCTCACGCCAAACATCCCCCACAACCATGCAGTTAAATCTTTAATTTTCTCACCATTTTTTGTTTTGACCTAAAATTTAAAACTATTTTTTAAACGTAATTTATATTTTATAAGATAAATATGTAATGTAAATTTTATGTCAACTCATGTAAATATATTTTTGTAACGCCATCCCAAAACAAACTCCTTATCTTCACTTTCTTCATCTTTCCCTTATATTGAAACCAATACTTAATTATACTTTAACACTTTAATGTATATACTTTAAATATGCTCATATATATATATATATATATATCCTTCCCCTTTGTGACCGTGTGTGGCTTCAACGAGAGCCTTTCGTTTCCCTCTTTACTTTATTATTTGTTATATACATATCATTTCAAAAGATGAAGTGAACAATTTCAATAAAATTTCATTTTTAATCGAAAATCCATTTTTTATTCATTTCATCTGTTCTATGATTAGAACAGGTCGTGATCACCATGATTTTGAATTTGAAAATAGATTTCAAAAAATGACATATCTATTTACCCTATCAATAGTGGAGTCAGATGTGATGTGTTATAAGAGATTTGCCTTAACTATTGATTTTTATCAGCGTCTATTTTCTAACATAGTTTTAAATTAAATGATTAAGTACTCTTTCCGTTAAACTTAACTCATTTGTCCATACTCTTTTATCTCAATGATGCATTCTAATTAATGTATGCTTAGGTTGTGGGGCCTATTTAGCAAGAGTTCTGGTGCATTATTACTTATTTAGTCTATAATATAATTCATCTCTACAAATATTTTTTAGTGCACAATATAAGTCATTAATTTGTATTCAATGAATTGATATTGTTTTTTAATTCTGATAAATTAGTTGGAAATGACTTATAATATTAGTTAAAGGGAATAATATGTCTTGCTTGTTTGCATATATGTTTGGCATGGATTCTAAGGTTTGGTTTGCAAAAAGCGAAAATTTATACTATTTGCAAACAAAATAAAAAACTACTTTATAAAATACAAATAATAATTTTATAAAATATTAAATTCAAACCATTTTTTTTTGTATTTAAGGATGTAAACGATATACTGAAGAAAACAAAGGAAAATGACAAATGAAAATGAAAGTATATGCGTCCATTTACCATTAATAGTCCATGTTGCTTGCCTTCATTGCCATTGTAACATACTCCAATGGAATCAATGCGTCGCATACATATGTTTATTGGAATAAAAAATTTTAAATCTTGTAAACCGTTCATGGAAATTTAACAACTTTCTAATTTTATTTTTATTTGATTTACATACTTTAAAAGTATAAAGTTTAGTGTACATTTGTATGAAAAAATTAATGCGACTAATAAATAAAACCAACAAAAATCTTCTCCCACTGCTTCATAAATATGATTAAAAAGTTATTATATACTACATATAATTTTTAGTATAAGAGTCAGTTGATTTTTTTTTTAAATTAATAAAGCCAAATGCACCGCTTTAAAGTATCTATGTTTATTATTTTTCTTCAAACTAACTTAATTAACTTGTAAACTGATATATTATCTTACATCATTCATATAAGAGCCAGTTGACTTTTTTTGAGTAGATTAAAAAACAAAATAAATCATTTAATTATAACATATATTTTGAAATACTTATGTGTATTATTAGGTTATACATCTATTTACAAGGCAGGAAAATTAATTTAGAGAAAACTATATATATAGGTTAATTAGCTTATTTAATCTCTCCAAAAAAAAGTCAACTGGATCTTATATTAAGGACCAAATATAGTATAATTTAATTATATATATAAATAAATACTTTTAAATTATGTACTACCCTTATTACTTAATATAAGAGGTAGTTAACTTTTTTTTAGAGATTAATAAAGTAAATTAACTAATCTATCTCTCATTTATTTAAAACTAATTTCGCTAATTTATAAATTTGTATATATATTCAAAAGATACATACAAATATTTTAGAATGCATGTTATAATTGAATGATTTATTTAATTTTTTTTATTACTCCAAAAAATCAACTGGTGTTTATATTAAAGAACATAGTCATTTTTCTTAATTTCTCAACAAAATTAACTGATTTTTATATTAAATTAAAGGTTAAAGTAATATTTGGAAATATGACTAGCCTTCATCTCATTGCTGGTGGCGGTTAAGGTTTACTATTAGTAATATGAAATTGTTTTTTGAAGCATGATTGTGTCCTTACATTTGAGTAATTAAATTATTAGGGCAGAAATGAAAATTCGAATTGTACGTAAATTAAATATTAATGTCATGGAATCATACTTCTAAAGTATAAAAATATAAATTAATAAATAAAATGAATGGGGAGGGTCACGTTAAGTTCTGCTGCGCTGACCCGTGAACCAATGTCAATGAAACCAATTTTACGTTTGTCACGTTCGTTGTTAGCTGTTACACAAAACAAAAGCCTTCATTTTCATTTTTAATTTTGAGTCTCGAGATCTTCAAAGTAATTTCATAATAATCTTACCAATAATTAAGATAGAAGATGTACAACGTCATAAGTTAAAATTTGGTTGCTAATACAAAAACTTTGTTTATAAGCGAATGCACCTTTTGACCTTGGTAAGCCTCTGAAACATAATTTATATAAGTTTTTTTTTTAAAAAAAATATATAGAAGATGTACACATATACACCCACTTCTTTGCCGTGATGATCATCTTCAATTGAAACCTCTGCCCTCATTTTAATTTTATTTATATTCATTATTTTCAAATTAATTTTTTTTAGTAATGCCATGATCCTATCTAGAGCAAATTCTAATATATTTCACATAAATTAAGAAAAACTTTAAATATCATTAATTTCATCTTAAAATCTAACAATTTTTCAATTTTATATCTATTTAATATTGATACAATATACCTAATGGAAATAAAGTCAATATAATAAATGAAGGGTAGAATTGTATATTTATATAAAAATTTATTTTTCTATCCTCTAAATATGACCAAAATAAACATTATTTCCCTTCTATAAATGGGACAAAAGGAATATATAATTAAAGAATACTCCATCGTTTCATTCTATTTAAACTTCATTAACTTTGTTTAAAAATTTAATAAATTCCCAATTTTATCTCTAGAATAAGTGAGTCAAGAGGCAAAATGGTTGAAATTTTCATTAAATTATAGACACAAATATTTTAAATAAAATAAAATTTAAGGGATAAAACAAAAACACAAACTTGAGGTGGAGCAGAATCTTTTTGTCCATTGAATTTCTTTTCTTTAATCATGACCTTCCATTTCATTAAAGGACTAAAAACAAGCTATTTACCATTACTTTATTGTTTAGTGGAAAGAGAAAGAGAAAACTGCATTCTTTAAATAAAATAAGAAAGTAGTAGCGAGTAAGTTGTTAGTGACCCATTGGCAAAATAGAGGGTTATGATTAGAGAAAATGAGTAGAAAAGGATAATAAGAGAAATGAGAGGTTTCAAGCCAAGTTTAAGAAACAAAAGATTGTATTAGGCCAAAAATCAATCAAACAGATGAAAGATTAAAAAATTTGGCGGTCAGGCAGGGGGCCTTGCCCGCTCCCCCTGCTTCTCTCTTCACCATGGAATGCGGGGAAAGAGTTCATGTACGTAAATTAAATGGGAGCTGGAGAGAATCCAAATCCCAATCTGGTTTGTATTATACAGAATAATAAGAAATCTGATGAAATGGAGGAAGCGTCTTCATGTGCTTATATGTGTGTGAGTGTGTGGAGAGAGAGAGAGGTGACCTTTTGGTAGAGGCTCTGTGCCGGCGAGCGTGAGGAGAGAGAGTTATGGAAGGAATCAAATGCAGAAAAAGAGATGGTCATCAACATGATCCTTAACACCCTAATCATTCAACCCCACCACCACCACCTCCATATTCATTTACCCCTCACCCTCTCTTCTCTTTACCTCTCCTGATTTCCCCATAAAGCCGAAACAAAAGAGAAAAAGAGGCACCAACCACACACACACACACTCTCTCTCTCTCGCTCGCGACAACATCTTCTCGTTTTTTGCTTTACCAAAGGATCCCAATGCTTCACTTCACCCCCACCAACTGCCATTCCCGTTTCTTCAGCCCAAAGCTTCTTATCCATTAAGCCCCACACACCTATGTCCCCCCCCCCCAAATATTATTTGCCCACCAAAACCTCCTTTAATTACCCCTAATGGATGTCAATCATAAAAGAAGACTTCCCTCTAGAACTACTCCTCCTGCTACTGTTGCTGCTGGCTCTGTGTGGGAATCAAGCATGAAGTGTGATGAAGGCAGAGGTGGGACGAGTAAGGTCTTCAGTGGCGAAGATAATTCTGATGAACTACCTCCCAATGCAGCCACGGGAACTGCCTCCGGATTCATGAGAAGCACTGTGGCTGTGAATGCCAAGAGGAGGACGTCGAAATCGGACTCAGGGCTGAAGAATTGTGATGAACAATGTAAGGAGCTTAGCGTTTCTGCCGATGGGATCAAGAAGAGCCCAATTCCGGCGAGGAAGTCCAGGACTACCGAAGGGGCGCCGACGATTCAGGCGAGGAAGCCGAGATCTGATGTGCAGAAAGACGCGGGTGAATCCTGTGAGGGAGCTGAGAGGATTTTGAGGAAGTCGAAATCGGATTCGGTTAGGACGTCGAATCAGAATAATGTGCGGAGCGTCGGGGAGAATAATAGTAATAATTCATTCCGGTTGAGGAAGACAAAATCCGCATCTGATCCTGTTTCGGATGAATCGAGCAATGGGATCAACGGCAGAATCGAGAACGTTACACCTCAGAATGAGAAGGACTACGGTACGGATGAGAATTGTAAGGACTTCGAGGTGTGTGAAGAGAAGCTCATTTCAACCAGTACGGAAAATGTGTGCGCGCCGAAATGTTCTCCGGAATTGTCGGTGCTCGTCGACGGCGATGCAGATGGATTAGTTGATGAAGAAGCAGAAGAAGATGGTGACGATGAAGAGGAAGACGATGTGGATGAGACAATTGAAACCGAGATGGAGGAGAGTTTCGATGTCAAGGAAATCAATATTTCTACAGAACCCAAAATCGTGAAGGAATCAGAGAATAAAAACAAGGTTGTGATTGAGCAGGAAAAGAAAATGGTCGTGAAAAAACCAGAGAATAATAATAACAAAGTTGCAAATGAACTGGACAAGAAGGAGGTTGTGCGGGAACCAGAAAAGAAGACTGTGATCGATGAACCAGTAAACAGGAAGGCATTAAATGTGAATCAACCAGAACCAAAGAGAATTCAGAGTACCTACAGGAGATTTCAGCAAAATAATCAAAGACCAGTGTCAATCCCTCCAGTTACTGTGAAACAATCTCCTCCGTTTAGAAGGCATTCCACAATTTACCAAAATTTCTCAAAAGACAATTCAAATTCAAGTAAGTTCTTTTGGAGAGTCCGAGTTTCCATTTTCTCAGTCTGTTTTATGTCTGTGCTTGTTTTGTTTAACAACATTGACTGATTCTAACTCTTCAATTCCAAAAGCAGAAAACCATAGCTTCCCTCAAACCCAGAGCAAATTGCAGAGTCTAGGTGATTGATCCATCTGTATTTCAGAATTGTGCAAAAATAAAAAGTGAAATTTATTGGCAAAATTTTATCCAGATTTTTAACATTTTTCTTATTGTGAATTTCAATCTTCAGTTGATTTAATCATGTGGAGAGAAATCTCAAGGTCAGCCTTTGTATTTGGGATTGGAACATTCATTATAACCTCATCTTCTTATGCACGGGATATAAATGTGAGGTTAGAAATTCACAATAAAGACATAATTAATGAAACACAGTAATTGTCAATTCCCTGAGCTGACTGTTTCCTCTTCCTGTGGCTTGCAGCTTTATTTCAGTCATGTCCTATCTGGGCCTTGTCTACCTTGCCGTTATCTTCCTCTACAGATCCTTAATTTGCAGGTAAAATAGTCCAAGCACAGGGGATAAAAAGTGAAATGACAGGAAATTACCATGAAAGTACTCTGTTTCTGATTCTCTTTGTTTGGAACTGAATTAAACAGAGGAATCATAGATGTAGATGACAAAAACTATGCGCTGGGAGAAGAAGAAGCAACTTGGGTACTAAAATTGATTCTCCCTTACTTGAATGAGCTACTTTCTAAACTCAGAGCCCTCTTTTCTGGAGATCCTGGTACCACAATGAAGGTAATATTCTCTATTCACCCTTTACGTTATTTCATTCCCTTGCCATTTCCTGCAAAGAGTGTTTTATAAGAACATCTTAAACATCCATGTGCCTGAGCTATATGTTACTTAAATTCATTTTATACTTTTGGTGGTTTAATAAAGGAATGACTACAAAAATTTTACCATAACGTTCTATAATGTGCAGTTGGCAGTTTTGCTCTTTGTTTTAGCCAGATGTGGTAATTCCATAACCATTTGGAAAATGGCCAAATTCGGTAAGTTCACTTTTGATTTATTTATAATAGTAACATTTTTTTTTTCCGGTTGGGTAAAATCAGTTTAGAAATTTAACTGCTAAAAGAGATGACCCTTTATAGTTGTATACCATGCCCTCGTTAAAAAGTGGAGTTCCTAAGCCTATTTACTAGATAAGTAGATAGTACTCTGCTATGCTATGCCATGCCATGTGATCAATATGTGAAAGGCTAAAGTTCAACTTTCAGGTTGAAACAAAACTAGAGGAACAAAAACTACTTGCGTCTCAACTGCAAAGTCTTGTACCTTTCTCCGTCCTTTGTTAGGATGGCCAAAAATCACTTAATCTCTCTTATTCTCATCACACATTTTTTGGGTGTTCATTCAAACTTGCTCCTTAGCTGAACAGAGAATAATATGTATACTAAACTTTTCCTATGTGAATGAATTTGATATATAAAAGAGAGAAATATAAGAAATAATGAAAATATATATTTTTAATAACACTTATTTTTCCTATTTTTAAAAAGTATATTTTTGCAAACTTAATAAAATCTATTAAAGATTTCTTGTTTCACTCTATTATTAATTTTTTGGGTGGATTATTATTATTATTATTAGTACTACTACTATTATTCAACTGACACATGGATATGTTTCCCACTACTCAGGGTTCTTTGGAGTTTTTACGGTGCCAAAAGTCTGTTCTTCCTATTCTGCACAGTTAACTGCATATGGTAATTTCCTGAATGTGATGTTGCTTTGGTTAATATCAGTTGAAGTTTTCTGAATATGGATAAATGACAAGAATGGCCAATTTAGATAAGAGGAGGGAAAATAATGGATTAAAAAAAATCTAAAAATGCTTGATTTATGAGTCCGTTGGATAGCGTTAAGTTGTATAAAAAAGATTGCAGGAAATAAAAAGCCAGTTGGACGCTGCTAAGTGGGCAATGTGTTGAGTCAATGGCATCTAGTGGCAGTCTAGCGTAGGCCCACCACAGCCGATCATGACTCCGTCCTCATGCCTTGGCAACGGATCTTTTGCACCTAATAGTTGACGTTGTCTCCATAGTGTCAGTCCGGTAGGCCCTATCATTTAATGGGGCCCAATAACCACGTTCGTCAAATATACTCGGATCTAAACTTCCAGTACAGTGAAATATAGTTTGAATTTTCATTGAAAAATGTGCTTATATTTAGTGTTAGAAAGTACCTTAAACACGATTACTTTGGATAAGAGGATACACATGCTTTAGCCTCAAAAAAAAAATTGAGATCATGTCCACTAGGGATTGGTCTAACAAAAGGGTGTTAATTCTTTACAACGTAACTAACTAATGTTTAAAGAGGTATGTATATTCAGTATCTAACAGTATTTCCACCATACTTGTTTCAATTAGAAGGATAGTTGTGTTTAAAAAAAAAGTTCACATAATGTCAACCAAAACCAACGGCTATATAGGATAAGAGCTCTTAAAGTCACACTAAGTTTTGACTTCTTTCAATGATTCAAGATAAATCCACATAACAATAGCCAAAATAAAAAAAAAATGTATTATCAACTCAAGCTCTCTTTTCTTAGTAATGAATTTATTGCATTCACATTGGTTTTGGGCCTTTTGAGAATTGGGATTGTTCTTCAGTAACATGATAACTATGGGCATCATAATGGTCCTCCACATCTTATGCTACGTGGGTCTTGGGCACTCCCAAGCTCCCGGAACAGTCAATTTCATGTACATATATCTTATTTATTAGCTTCTGAAAACCCAAGCCCTCTCTTTATGAGCCTTATTAAGTTCTATTTTTTTTTTAAAAAAAAAGTAGTTGCCCTGTTCGTCATCTAGAATCTAGAATTAGCACCAAAAGTGGAGGTTGAGTAATTAAACTTTGTTGTGCATGAAGGGAATTTTTGGGTTAGAAGATTCAGAGATGCCTGGGATTCATGCTCACACAAGAAAGCAGTTGCTCTTGGAATCTTCAGCCTTGTATGGAATATGTCATCAGTCGTTGCTCGTGTTTGGGCAGGTAAATTCAAGTATAGCCATTCTAATAATAATAGTGAGGGTTAAGTATTTTTTTAGTAGTATTCTAAATTAATTTTTGGTGCATTAAGTATAGTGAAATTTTTTATGTAGCACTTAGTATTCTAAATTAATTTTTGATGCAATATTACTTTTAGAGTATTTTTCTCATAAGCACCAAGTACCATAATTTTGGAAAGTGATTTTATACAATCCAAAATAAGCATATGAAATTAGTTTTATCTCAACTTACGTGAAAATATTTTTAGAAGTTTAACAAACACCCCCTTAGGATAATGAGTGCTACTTGAAAAATACCATAAGGTGTTGAATTTATGATCTAAAAATTACTTCGGAATAATAAGTGCTACACTACCAAAAAAACTACTTTAGGGTACTAAACAAAAGTTAGTTTAAAATACGGGGGGTGTTTATCAAACATCTAAAATCAATTCTAGAATCACTTTCACATAAATAAAGACAAAACCCCTCTCATATATTAAAGTGTGATGTTGGATGTTACTTAACTCTAATAATAATTGTAATGGTCATCATTCAATGGTATTGTATATGTGGGCGCCTGCAGTATTTGTGCTGTTTGTAGCATTCAAATACTATCAGCAGCATTATATGGTGAGGGATGAATATGCTGAAGAAGAGGAGGAGGAGGAAGGAGAAGCAGCAGAAGGAGATGAGGGGGACACGTGGCAGGCTGTAGGTGGAGGAGAGAATCAAGGGCTTCCACGCATTAAACTTAAGAAAGGATTCTAAATATTCGTGTCCATCTGGTGTGCTCTTTTTTTTTTTTTTTTCCTTTTCTAATATAGTATTGTTCTCATATAGTGGTATTTGATTTTTTTTTACTACATTAAAAAATATATATTTTTACTATATTGTAAATTTTTTTACTTGTGATGTTCATAAAGGAAATCCCAGCTGACAAATAAATAGTTATGTGCTCTTCGTTATCATGTGCTGGTTTTATTTTGATGTTGAGTTGACTATGTGTGTGTGTGTGTGTTATTAGAGTATTTAAACATTTGTTATTGATTAATACTTAACTAACTCTTCAACAATAAAAAGAGAATGACAATTAATATTTTGTTAGATAAATGTTAGCCCTTTTTTCGTTTAAACATGTCAAACATATAATGTATAAAAGTTCATATCTTACATATATTGACCCCCCCCCCAAAAAAAAATCTAAAGTCCCATCCTTATTTCTTCTTGAGTTCAAATCATCAATACATATGTCACAATGTATTGAAAATACAATATTTTTATATATTTTTATGATATTTTTTCCCATAAAATCAATATATTATTTCCCTGATATGTTTTAAACAATAATTGTTTTATTGTATTCCACCCCAAAAGAAATTCTCAAATAGACCTACATATTGGGCCATAATTAGGATTAACACGAACATCTATTCCGGACTTCTATTTTAAACCTAGGCCCAATACTTTATAATCCTTCTTCCTTGTTGGGATCAATGGCTCTTGCTGATGTCAGGAGCCTTATGAACTTTTATAACAGTTAGGCCCAAATAAGCTATAAGCCTAATCAGCAACAAGAGAAATTTGGATTGCACAAAAAAATTCCATTATTTGATCCAAAACAAAATTATTTTTTACGGCCTAAGGATAATACATTTTAAACAATCCTATCAAAGCCATTGATCCATTATCAACAGGAGTTTAGTGCAGCAAAGGCGCTAATCCTTTACAATATACAATATGATGAAACAAAGTTCAAATTTCTCTTAGGGAGAGGTACCCACATTAAATGAATGTCAATGTTTAAAATATGATTGTCTCCAATAAAATAATACTTATACTTAACAAAAATAAAAATAAACCAGTGATCCATTGATTTCAGTAATCATTGATCAATACAAAGGTACACAACTAATTGGAGCTAATTAAAGTTCGCCCACATATCCACATTAAAAAAAAAAATCTAAAATGTCAACTTCATGTCACTTAAACTGAACTCTCTCAATTTTTATCTCAATTAAGTCATTGAAATCTCAAATTACTATCTAGTTGTGACAGTTTATCAAAATCACCGATTTCTCAATTTAAGATTTCATTCCAGAATATCAATTTGAAAAATTCAAACTTAACCAACAAACTAAACTAATTAAAACTTCAATTCAACCTTAAATAAGTATAACCTAACCATAATTTGTATTTCAGTCATGGTCCATTTGGTTTGATTATGCAAAAGGGTATTACATGTATTCTGATGTATTCTATTGATTACATTATTTGATTAATATAGTGATGTAATTGAATATAATTCGAATTACAACAAATTTGGTAATCCTTATTACATAACTTTGGTGATACAATCTGAATTACAACTTGCATAACTTAACATATGGGATACTTGTAGCTTTTATAAATCAATATTTAGACATTTATATCCTTTATTTTTAGTTTTATTAGAGTTAAAAAGTTTATTTCACATTTTTTTTATTTTTTATAGATAAAATATGAATTTCATTTCATAAATATTCTTTAATAACATACTAAATAAATGCTATGCAATCATTATTTTATTACATTGCATTCCCATGAACTCCTTGAACCAAACGGATTATTAGTAACATAATCATATTTCAACTTAGACCCCTATTTCAGTCATGGTCCATTTGGTTTGATTATATAAAAGGGTATTAAACTTCTGATGCATTCTATTGATTACATTATTTGATTGATATAGTAATGTAATTGAATGTAATTCTAATTACAACAAAATCAGGTAATCCTCATTACATAGCTTTGGTAATACAATCTAGATTACAGTTTGCATAAGTGAACATATGGGGTACTTGTACCTTTTATAAATCAATATTTAAACATTTATATAATTTATTTTTAGTTTTGTTATAGTTAAAAAGTTTATTTCACATTTTTTTTTTTTTGTAGATAAAATATGAATTTTATTTTATGAATATTCTTTGATAACATACCAAACAAATGTTATACAATCATCATTTTATTACATTGCATTTCCATTAACTCCATGAACCAAACGAATTATCGGTAACATAATCATAACTTAACTTAAACCCCTATTAACATTTAAACCCTAACTCTAAGTTATCATAATATGATCATACAATAGAACAAAATCCCACTGATTGAACCTTTAAATCTACTCCCATGGGCTCATTTAATTTAAATCCAAATAGTCGGCATAATTTGTCATGAGTTCCAAATCTCTTACACAAACCTTGACTTCCATATCATCAAACATTCAAATCCCAAGATTAAAAGGATAAAAGATCAAATCCTCTTTATCCCTCCTCAACCTCTCTTATAAAAAAATATGCGGCTTGAGTACCTGAGCCATAATATTTAATTTACCACAAGAATCTCTGCTTGAGTCATGTTACTTATTAATTTTCTGAGAAATTTCTTCATTAATTAATTCGACTTCAAAATCTTCACTTGGCCAAGTTTATCACTTATGAATTAATCAAATTTTAGGGGATGTTACCTTTCTAAACCGCTACACATGAAATAGTCATTCTTAATGTCAATTTACATTTCAGATCATTATCCTAACCTCAATATATAATGACCTATAGCCATTTTTCACTTATGAATTAATCAAATTTTAGGGGATGTTACCTTTCTAAACCTCTACACATGACAAAGTCATTCTTAATGTCAATTTGCATTTCAGATCATTATCCTAACCTCAATATATAATGACCTATGACCATACTTAACTACCCTCTTATCATCTAAACCTATCAATTTGTTAGAATAGAAAAGTTAGGATATCGCACAAGTCCACCAAAAAAGTTAAATT
>QFDD01005289.1:0-13656 GCA_006871305.1 Vachellia collinsii | reverse complement strand
TAAGCTAAGGTTGTTTCCACCTTACATCTTAGCTTTTTAAGCTAAGCCCCCCCCCCCAAACCCCCAAATTAGCTTTAAGCTAAGGTTAATTTTTTTTTCTTTAACTATTATCATTGATTTTTATTATGCCCCTTCAATATCATTGATTTTTCTTTTTATTGTCTCGTTTTGCACATACTTCTTCTGTTTAGCACGGTTAAGTGGGATATTTTACTACCATTTCGCTGTTACTCTTGTACATTTCAATGAAATCTTATAATATTTAACTATAAGGTATTTATTTTAATGCTTTGTCAGTTTTATTTTTCCGAGGCCATCTTGAATTCACTGTAAGCTTTCGATTAATTTGCAGGAAAGGTACGGTGATTGGGGGGATTTTTCTTTGTTTGGGGTGACATGATCATCGTGAGTAGAGAGATTACATTAAAGATATATATCGTCAATTAATGACAAGGTTTATGAGATTAGTCACTATGATTATGATCTACTTATATAAGTTCCATGGCAAGGGTACAGATACAGACACACACAGAGAGTCCATATCCACATGTTTGATACAATTAAGTATTACGTATATATAGCATATATAATTAGTATATAACATTATTAATTTTTTTAATGACCAACTTAGGTCCCTTAATTAATAAATAAAATCATAATTTCGTGTAACACCCATATGTGTTCAGGACCTACAACAACAAACATGAATCAAACTTAAGATTTTTCGAATATATATCAAAAGTATAAATTTTGATATTGCCACATGTGAATCGGCCATGAAAATTGGCATCTTGTGGGTTTCTCTCAATTGATTTTTGAACTACAGCATCATAACAAATAAGATTTCTAAAAACAAAGTAGAACATTAACCTCGTTCCACATCATTGGTTACGTGAAACTTTTTTTTTTTTGTTCTTATCAATTAAAACTACCAAGTGCTTGCTGATATTTTATATGTTTCTTGGCAATGATTTCAGTCACTACATGATTGTACACTTGCTCTCCAATAGATCGATCCAAGTGTGTATATAATGGTAGCTTCCATTGTTTATCATCACCGCCAAAACCCAATTCAATATATAATCTTAACACACTCATCAGCTTCTCTCAGCAATATCAGAAAGCCATGGAATCCCGAAACGAAGAGCATGATTCAGCATCAAGAATCCTTCATGCTCAAACCCACATATGGAACCACATCTTCAGCTTCATAAACTCAATGTCCCTCAAATCTGCAATAGATTTAAACATTCCTGATATTATTCACAAGCATGGCAAACCCATGCCTCTTTCCCTTCTCATCTCTTCCCTTCAAATTCACCCTTCTAAAACTCGCAATATCTATCGCTTAATGCGAATCCTCACTCATTCTCGCTTCTTCTCTCTCCAGAAAATTCCTGATGAAGTAGAAGAAGAAGGCTATGTCCTTACCGATGCATCGACCCTTCTTTTGAAGGACAATCCCTTAAGTGTCACGCCTTTCTTGCTTGCCATGTTGGATCCCATCCTAATTGAGCCTTGGTATGAGGTGGCTAACTGGTTCCAAAACGACGATCCGATGCCGTTTTACACGGCACATGGAAAGACGTTATGGGAGTATGCTGGGGTTGAGTCTAAGCTTAATCAATTTTTCAATGATGCCATGGCTAGCGATGCGAGGTTGGTGACCAGTGTGGTTATTGACAAGTGTAAGGGTGTCTTTGGAGGATTAGAGTCATTAGTGGATGTTGGGGGTGGTACTGGGACAGTGGCTAAGGATGTTGCGAAAGCATTTCCAGAAATACAATGCACTGTGTTCGATCTGCCACACGTTGTTGATGGGCTCCAAGACAATGGGAATCTCAAGTTTGTGGGAGGAGACATGTTCGAGGCCATTCCTCCTTCTGATGGCATACTCTTGAAGGTGTGATTGAAATCTATTTATGTGCTTTGCTTTTGAAGAATATAAGTAACTAGGTAGTTATTATTTGATTATGTGCGTCTGATAATAGTTTACTTTTTGAATGGCTAACAGTGGATTCTTCATGATTGGAACGATGAGGAGTGTGTGAAGATATTGAAGAAGTGTAAAGAGGCGATTACGAGCAAAGGGAAAGATGGGAAGGTGATAATAGTAGACATGATGATGGATAATTCTACGGGAGATATTGATCATGAGTCAACTGAAACACAGTTGTTCTTTGATATGTTGATGATGGTTTTGGTCAGGGGCAGAGAGAGGAATGAGAAAGAATGGGCCGAATTGATCTTCTCTGCCGGTTTTAATGACTACAAGATCACTCCAGTTTTGGGATTAAGATCTCTCATTGAGGCTTTCCCGTAATGAATTAAGGTTCTTGTTAATTATTATGGAGAAGAAAACGTTAGCTCTTGCATATTGATGTTTGTGTTGATTCATTTAGTATACTGAGAGTTTGAGCTGATGTTTGTTGTCTACTATGTGTTATATATATGTTGCATCAATAATGGGCTTGTTTTTCATACATTGAATTGGTAAGGAGACAAAACTCTCATCACATACTTATCTGGGTATAATGTAAATCTTATTAGAATAGTAGTTTTCACCGCAAATCCAAACAAGCTCAATAATAATTTTACACCTTTATGTACCCTTGTATTTATCATGGAAATTACATCATTTCTTCCAGCTGTTTTGTTTTTTGTTCCTTTCTTTTTGCGAAATTTTTTCTGTAAATTAGGATTTGGATGTGAGGAATTTTGAGATTAAAAAACACGTATAATATAAAATTTATATATTATTAACAACTAATTTTTAAACATACTATTAATAAAAAAATTTCTATTTAATAACTTGTTATCTCTTCAATTTTCTTCTACCCATTTCAAGAGTACATCCTATCATATTGTTAATATGCTCTCAATTGGCACTTACAATGGCTTTCCTTTTTAACATATTCAAACAATCCCAAACAATCTTTTTGTCATTTTTTTAATAGATATCACATTAACTCTCACCCATCTGTGTTTCTTCAATGAATCATTATTTGAAAATTTTTATTAATAGATACCACCATTCTCAGTGAATCATCAATGTCAGTATCTTTTGTTTGACAATAATGTGGATCAATCCTCTTACTCTCCCCGACTTCCACCTCACTCTTGGGCTTTTCCTCACCATGCCGGACTTCTCTCTCGGAGTTGGGCTTATTTGTGGATCTTCGTTTGAGCCCAAATGACTGGAGATCACAACAGTGTGCTACCCTCGGAAGTGTACATGTTATGAAGAAATTCATAAAAGCAATCCTATATTGAAAAATAAAATATAACAAAGTAAGTTGCGGCACTCCCCATGATTAAATTGATTCTTCCTGTAAAGATACAGGGAGACAGAACTAGCGAAAGGTAATATAACTCAGCAAGGCAAAAGAATATGCAAGAAGGTAATATACCATACAACATCCATAACCATGCCCAACCCATGACACTTTCTGAACTCATTTCTTCTCTACCAATCCATCCTTCCAAAACCGCCTTCGTCCCCAGGCTAATGCGCTTTCTTGTCCATCATGGCCTCTTCTCTTGGCAGAAAGTATCAGAAACTAACCCAGAACCCTTGAGTGTGACACCCTTGAATTTGATGCTTGCTTTGCTAAATCCAGTTCTAATTATGCCATTTTATTCGTTGTTCCTGGTTCCAAAATGATGATTCCACGCCTTTCAACACGGTGCATGGGATGAATTTGTGGGAATATGCAGAGCAGGATCCTGAACTCAATCAAATGTTCAATTATGCCATGGCTAGTGATGCTCAAATAGTGACCAGTGTGGTGATTGAGAAGTGTATGGGAATGTTTGAAGGTTTGGAGTCATTTGTTGATGTTGGGGGTGGCACAGGAACATTTACAACGGCCATTGCCAAAACATTCCCACAATTGGAATGCACTGTGTTTGATCTCCCTCATGTGGTTGCTGGCTTGCAAGGGAGTAGTGAGAACCTAAAATATGTTGCTGGTGACATGTTCAAGGAAATTCCTCAGGCCAAAGCCGTTGTATTGAAGGTAAATAGTATATCTTCACAAGTCTAAGAAGTGGAATTTGCGGAGTATATAACGTCATACAGCTTCCATTATGTTCCATTTATTGTCATTTGTTTGTTAGAACTTAGAAGCTTCTCCTTTTACCTGGTTCATCATATATAACTGCATCTCAAAACTGCCTTTTCTATCAAAGTCATGCGCAGATATACTTATGCGAACCAATTGAGATACAGGTCAAGTAATTATTTCCCTCAGTATTATAGTCAGAAATGATGACAGGAAATATTGCATGACTGGAACGATGAGGATTGTGTGAAAATACTGGAGAAATGCAAGGAGGCAATCCAAGCAATGGCAATGAAGGGAAGGTGATTGCCGTAGACATAATGATAGGGCAAAACAATAAAGACGATAAAGACGGTTGAAGCGCAATTGTTCTCTGATATGATAACGATGGCGCTGGTCACTGGGAGGGAGAGAGATGAGAAGGAATGGGCCAATTTGATTTTCACGTCTGGTGTCAGTGACTATAAAGTAATTCCGGTTCTGGGTACAAGGTCTATGAAGTTTTTCCATGATAGTTTCTTGCTAATTAATGCCTGGCATAATTATTTGAGTATTGAAGGACCAGTGTTGTGTTTTTTTTTTTGGGCCAAAAGTGTTGTGTGTTATTGGATACGGCCCGTTTGGATCAACCAATGTGAATTAAAAGGAATGGAAGAGGATGGAAAGGAAGAAAAAGAGAAATTTTTTGATATGGTATGAAAATGATTTGATAGGAAAATTTATATATGATTGGGTTAAAATGGTAGCTAAATAGGTAGGAAAATTGCATCAATAACCATATTACCTTTAATAACAAAGTATATGGGAAATTGAATGCTCTTTTTGGTAATTTTATACCGTTAGAAAATAGGTTCCCACCCTTTTTGATGGGTAGAGAGTTTCCCATGGATGAAGGAAAATTTACAACTGTCAAAAAACAAGTTCCTGAAAAAATGGTGAACCAAATATGTTTGAGCTATGGAAAATGGTGATTTTCATTTTCCTTGTAGAATTTTTCATCCCAGCTTATAATCTGTGTCACTGTTGATTCCCTTGTACAATTTTTCATCCCCGGCACTCTTGCCATCTCCCTTCAAATTCTTCTCTACTTGCTTCAAGGCTCCCTCACCAATAGCTCGGGCATATTTAGAGAAATCTATCTCAGTTTTTCGTGATGACATTGATCTGCTATCATGTTGAATTTGAATCTCTCACGAAGACTCAAACTGCAACCCTTGTTTTCCAGAATGATAAAAATAACAATAGGGCGGTATTGGTCGGATGGGTAACATATCCGTCAGGGTGAGAGGAAGGATGAAGGGATTTTTCTTTTTTTTGGTTGCCCACTCAGTTCACCAGAGCTTTACCCCGACTACATCCAGATCCGACCCGCGTCGCGCACCTGGCAGTTGTGGGAGAGTCTCCCAACGGGAGTTTTCTGCATACACCAGGTCTCGAACCCAAGACCTTGCTTAAACGGCACCGAACCGCTTACCACTCGGACCAATCCCCGTTGGTAAGGATGAAGGGATTGAACTCGATGATGTAGAAGAAAATTTTGGGTTGGGATGACCCAAAAGCCCCTAGAAGCAGCCGACGATTCCTTATGCTAACCCCGTGCGTTCTCAGGATCATAGTAGCGTCGCCGTCAAGCAACTTTCCCGATGAGATGACTAATGTTTTGACTTAGAAAAGCCAATAAGTTGCTTCCTCATGTTAAAGCTACACTCGTCAGTGTAACATGTTCACTTTCCGTTATCATCGCAAGTTGGCAAGGATTCATTGAAATGCTGGGACTGGCTTTTAAAATTCAAAATGAAATTCTATGGATTTACATAATATTTTTTACTCTTTATTTCAGCACTAAAATATACAAAATAATGGATTTGTTTGGCTTAGTGGTATAAAAATATTTTTCTAACATGATTTACAATCTATAAGGTAAGTATATAAAATAATTTTATCTCGATTTACATTAACATGCTTTTATAATAATACATATGGCCAATTCCTAAATTTTCAAACATAGCAATAGACCACATGACTTCTTATTTTTCATTCCAATTGAATCAGTATTTTAAATCTAAGTGACAAAACCACACATCCTTGCGAAACTTAAACATTATATTTTAATTCTATAATATTTCTCATTTTGAAATTTAACCACAAATCTTAAAAAAAATTGGTAAAAGATCCTTTTTAAAAATTTTATCAGCAAAATGAACCTAAATTAAAGCACCGGTACCTTTTACAGTTCCATGTATGAAATTCTGCAAAATATCAACACTTTTTGTATATAAAAATGTATTAAGTCTTTTTTATCAATAAAACTTTTGAACTAAAATTTTCACCAATCTTCTAAATCTTAAGTGTAACCATAATTTTCCCAAGCTGTGCATCGAGCCAGGACGACTCACATTGGATTAGAAATATTCTCAACCTTAAAGGTGACCATAATTTTCGTCCAATACATAAAGATTTTCTGGAAGCTTGTACTCATTTTGGGGAAAAAAAATACAATACAGAAGGATAGTGTTCAATACATAAAAGTTTGGGAATCAATTCCCAAAATCACTTTCACGCAAGCCGAGATAAAACTCTCTCACATACTTACTTCGGATTCTATGAAACCAAGGTTTGAAACCTAGGTTTTGTTACTTCCTAAATAAACTTATGTTCTAATTCTAATAACCACAAAACAAAATCGGATCCAACCAACCCCCATCAAATGTGTTGCATATGGACAAGTCAAATTAGGATAGAATGAGACTTTTGAGCATCACCAAAAGTAAATGCAAAAAAGATTCAAATAGTTGTCAAGAGGGGTCAAGTCTTATGCAGAAAATGAACTTCCACTAGTGTCAGTTTTATTGAGTATTTCAACAACACCTTGTACGCTTTGGATTCTGACCACATTCAACAATCTCAAAATGTCAAACATGGCACATTTCTAGTCAATAAAGTTACAGAACAGTGCCAAACGGTTGGGTAACAATGACTAACATATTGTTCCATGCAAAATGGGGAAAAAACTAAACCCCGAAAAACGATTGAGCCAGTTCAGATTACAGAGGCACACCACCAGAGTATAAATTCTTCAAAACCTAGTTCAGATGGTAATAAAAATAATGCATGTTGATTCTATAGCCCATAGGCATGTGGCTAAACTGAACACCAAGTAAGAAAAGCACTTGCGTGTCACAGCTTCTTTCTCAGTACAAACTCTCTGATGTTAGTGGTTGAGTTGAAAAGTTGACGCCTGGTCAGCTTCCATCTTCATCGTGATGTTAATTCCAGAGAGACGAAGGATGCGGGTAGTGAATTGCCGGAGAACCCATCTGTGTTGCAAACTGACAAGTGTATATCTTCGTCCTCAGGAAAGAAGTCGGCTTCGTAATCATTCTGAGCAGATAGACATTTAGTCAAATCATGCATGCATTCAGTACATCGCTTTTGTACATGGAGGGAAGTAATTAACATGAACTGTCATAAAGAAATGGTGATATTAAATAGTAATGCGCCATCTCAAGACTAACAGTAATAACTAAAAACCATTAGAACAGAAACAAAAGCATGGCATTACGTGGAAACTGTTTTTCTCGTTCTATGCGTAACCAACGGATGGCCAAAGTGAAGCACCCAATCTGATAAGTTAACAGTCAGGCCAAACTTAAAATAACATCAAGCCAAATCAGTTCCACATCAATGATCAAATTATGAACCATAAATGCCAAGAATTATTTCATCGCTAACTATATTCGCTTCAGGCCAACAGTGTTTGTTATAGTTCCCATAATGTTCACATTACCAAATGTCGAAATACAAGTTGAAAGAGAATGAGAGTGCTTTGAACTGTTTTGGAACCAATTTTCTCCAGGCCCATCGAACCTAACCAGATTATATAGTGCACCCTCCCTCATAATACGATTTCCGCGTAGGATGCTAATGCTTTATATTCTCGCCTTCATCCCTCAACTGCATTAAGAAATTTAAACCACCCCCTCCCTTCCCCCAAAAAAAAAACAATAGAAGCATATCCAGACTCCAGGAGGCCTATCAGATTATTCATTTACTGCTCTTCAAAAAAGTCATGGAGATTTAGAGTCAGATTTATGAATTGTCTTAATCTCCTACATAAATGTTTAAATGAGCAATCCTGGAACCTACCCTTTTTCTCAAGCACATCCATCTTATAAATGTTGCTCGCCAAGTTACATTTCTAGAATCAAACAAACGCTTGATCAACAAACTTCCCAAACAAACGATAGGCTATCGATGTCAAGTCAAAATTCGGACAGAACAAAACACAAAGATATCAATCCTGTCATAGAATAGATGGACCACCCATCTATCGTGAAGATGAACATACCATCCACTCGCACCAGGTCGACTTCCACTCGATGTCGGCCGCCTCATCCTCCCCGTATCGAACGCATCACCACTCCTCATTCTCTCATATCCACCCGACTTCGGTCGCGCATCTTCCCCATACCGACCAGGCAATCCGACATGTCCTTGCTGCATAGACCGAGGCCCATCGGGTCCAATCTTTTCCTCCTTCGGCACAAATCCCGGACGAAGATGGGGCGGCACGAACTTGCCAGGTTTTGGAGATACAAGAGGTGATGGTATGTCCACAACTTTCTCGCAATTTAAGACAGGGGAGGGAAGAGACGACCCAGTTCCAGTGCGACCCAATGGACGAAGTGAGATCCCATTGGCGTCTGATCCGGACTGGGACTGGGGTTGATCTGGGGCTTCTTGGGTCTGGTTAGGTTGTTGATGTTGATGCTGCTGGGATTGAATCGAGGACGAAGCATGTACCGGAGAGACGGTAGGTTTGGGATCGGGTCGGCTTAGAACCAACATACGGCCATGAGGCTTGTTGGGTGAAGAGATTGCAGAATATGAGGCAGAGTATGAAGTTGATGAAGAAGATGCAGGGGATGAGATCTTCGCTGGGTTGGTGCTAGAGCTGGTAGTGGTTGTTTTCTCGTATACATGGTTAAAGTTAACAGAGGCATACTTGTTTTTGGACGCCATTAACCGCCACTACCGCCACCACTTTTAAAGTGTAAAGAGAAAGCAAAGAGAGAAACTTGACGATGTCAATTCGAAGGATCTGAATTATTCAAACTCTCTCCACTTCAGGTCCCTTCTGGTAAAGCAAAGATATGGGAAGTGGAAGGGGGAGAGAGAGAGAGAGAGAGAGAGAGAGGGCAGAGGGCAGAGATTAGGCCGGATACAACAACGAAAGCCCATGGGGAGAAAAAAAGGAAAGCCCAATATACAAGGCAAAATCATCTCTCCATGGACCATCCAGTGTCTTGGCCCATATCTGCGGATGCATGAAGTTTAAACCTTGCTGGGGGAATAGGCTACGATAGAAATTATTCCAATATTACCAATACAATGAGGCAATATTCGAATTATTGCATAAGAGGCACTCACAATTATTCCCTGCCACTGTCTTAAATATGATTAATTTCGATAAGATAATACATGTGCTTAACAAAAAAGAAATTTAAGATTTAGAAAGTTGGATCTAACAGAAGGACAATTTAATATATTAAGATGTGAATTATCACTAAAAGAGGTACACACATTCCATGACCAACTAACAATGTCTCCAATAATCCTATTTTCAATGGAATGATACTGTACAAAAATCCAAAATAGTGTTTAGGAAACATCGAAAATCAATTACAAAAATAATTTTATGTAACTCAAGATAAAACTCATCTTACACACTTACTTCATAAAATTTACTTCTCTTTTCCTCCCTTCAACTAGAGCTCATTGCTTATTTTTATTTTTTTTATTTTACTATATAATCACGATAAAATTAGATTATTGATTGACTACTTGCTCTGCCACTTTCAAACATAATAAACTCATTTCTATAGGGTAGTTTAGGACACGAATTATAAAGGAATTAAAATGCAGTGAGGGTAAAAGTAATTTTATGGTTTGGGAAAAAAATGTGTTTTACATAATAGTGATGCACAGTGTGTTTAATTTTGACATATATCCACCAACATTTCATGAAATTTTCCTCCAACCATATAAAGCCACATTTGATTATAAAAGTTGTATGTGTGTGTATATATATATATTATATGCGTAAAGAATCATGAAATTTGAAAAGTCTTGCACTAATATTTTATTATTAAGCCAAGTGGGTGTCCACTGTGTAGAAGAAAATATTTGAGTATAATTCTCAACGACTGATGAATGATACAGATGTAACAATCTTTAATTATGATGAAATTAATTATTGAGTGGGTATAGCATTATGGCCACATGGTATACAGTTTGTGCCAGCCTGCCATACCAACATTTTATGCCTTTCTTTTTTGTCCAAACCCTCCCAACTTGACGTTAACCATACACCAAATTCTCACAACACTCCAAGTTTGGTTGCACTTGGATGAAGTTTAATTTTTAATTTTTTTTTTGAACAGATTAAAAGAGGATGAATAATATTATTATTTTAAAATGTGTATTCATCTTTTTTCTTTAAATTGATTTATCTAATTTATAAATTTATATATATACAGTTTAATTATACAAATAACTAAATACTTTTCATTAATTTATTTAACTTCATACATAATATATATTAAAATTTCTTTTCTCGACTATCAGCTCTCAACTAAAACTAAGTAATATAATTACTCTGTTCATGTCGAGTTTCCAACTTTAAAAAAAAAAAAACTCTTTTTCTGTACAGTTGGGGGAAAGAAACTGATAATGAAACAAAAAGCAAAAAGAATACGCGCGCGCGTGCGCGTGTGAATGTAAATCAACTTGGGAAGGTTTGACTTTGGGTTTGTTTATCAATCAATTCTTAAAAGCAATTTCACGTAAACCGAGACAAAACTCTTAAACGTACTTACCTCGGATTCTGTAAAACCAAGTTTTGAAACCTAGGTTTTGTTACTTCCCAATATCTGATGACAATTTAATTACTTAGACATGAGATCTCACGGAGTTGAGTATATGTGAATATAAAATACATCTCTGTGAGAGTTAATTACCTTTAATTAGAATCATCAATTACTCGAATTTGACTAAATCACGTAGCCATATAAAAAAAAAAAAAAAACTCATCACAAGTGTACACAAGCTCACAACACGTAACTAGACTTGAAGTAATAAAAAGCTCGGTTCACAATTATCCACAAGATATCATATCGCTTTCAAAAGCTATAAAATCTATACAGCATTATTCACTTGCTTGTTCTTTCCTATAAGGTCACTATATACATAATATTGTACGCTATACGATTCTCTATAGCTATTGTTAATCTGTATTTTTCCGGTCTGTGGAGAAAAAAGTTTCGCTCTCTCTCTCTCTCTCTCTCTCTCCCGCCCTTGAATACGATGAAACGCAAGGCATGAGACAGCTCATGCCGACACAGTCCTCAACTAACCTATTATCCAAAATAAAAAGCCCACCACCACCACCTCAGATATTTCACTCTTCTTCTTCTTCTTCTTCTCCTCCTTCACAGCTATAATGGCCTCTTCTCTAGCACTTGTTCTTCTCAGCCTCACTTCCACTCTATTTCTCTTTACTCGTCGGGCCGATGCTCAGTCCGCTCCGGCGCCTGCCCCGGCTGGCCCCCTGAACCTCACCGGAATCCTTGACAAAGGCGGCCAATATACCACCTTGATCCGCCTCCTCAATGAGACTCAACAGCTGCAACAGCTCCAATCCCAGCTCAACTCCACCTCTGAGGGCTTCACCGTCTTCGCTCCCACCGACAACGCCTTCCAGAACCTCAAGTCCGGCGCCATTAATGGCCTCAACGACCAGGAGAAGGTTCAGCTCATTCTCTACCACGTTACA
Organism: Vachellia collinsii; assembly: GCA_006871305.1. Lineage (NCBI taxonomy): Eukaryota > Viridiplantae > Streptophyta > Magnoliopsida > Fabales > Fabaceae > Vachellia > Vachellia collinsii. The sequence goes on along the minus strand of QFDD01005289.1, from coordinate 1,758 downwards.
CCTAAGTACTATTCCCTTAGTGACCTTCTCACCGTTAGCAACCCCGTGAGGACACAGGCCTCCGGCAGCAAAGGAAGCTGGGGGCTTAACTTCGCCGGCCAAGGGAATCAGGTCAATGTGTCCACCGGAGTGGTGGAGACACCTATTAACAACGCGTTGAGGCAGCGTTTCCCTCTTGCTGTGTATCAGGTGGACAAGGTGTTGCTCCCAGAGGAGCTTTACGGTGAGTCTTCGGCTCCCGCTGCATCGCCCAAGGCCTCCAAGTCTCCGGCTACAAAGAGCGAAAGCGGCGGCGATGGTTCAGCTGCGTCGTCCCCTTCGGCTTCCTCCGAGAATACCAATGGTGCAAATGGACGGGAACTGGCCATGGGTTCTGTAGTTGGGCTTGCGTTGATTTGCATGGGAGCTCTGTTTTGAGCAGAAATGAGGAAGAAGATGAAGATGTGAACTCGTGTTCTTTCTTTTCATGAAAATCTTTTACTTTAATTTTCTATCTTGATTTTTCCCTTCTTTTTTTGTATAATAAATTCTTCCATTTTATTCATGGGTGATTAAAAAAGGGGCTATTTTGGGGTCTTTGGCACATGTACATCACATCTATGTCATTTGTATTTATTAATTTATTGCTTCTGTTTTTACCCGGTTTGATTTATTCCCTATTTATTGGGGTTTTTTTTTCAACTTTTTTTCCGGAAGTGGCGTATAGATGCAGATGCAGTTAAATCAAATACACTAATGTATAATTATTATGTGAGCATTTAAGAAAAAATATTATGGAAATTAAATGAAATTGTGTGTGTGTGTGTGTGTGTGTGACTGTTTTTTTTTTAATATTATTATGTTATATAACAGAATACTTTGAAAAAACTCAAGGTCTAGATCCTGGGAGGCAAGGACTAACGAGTCAGGGTTTTGTAACCAAAAATGACACCATTCACTTCCCTATATTTAAATGTAAGGTTGTAAATTGGAATATTCTTTACAGAATATATAATGAATGCTTAAATTATGATAAAAAAAAAGCATAAAAAATGTGTAAAACGTCCATTCCCATCCACACAATTTCGTCCATTCTCAGTTTCGGAAGTTATAACGAAATGCTAACATAAGCTCATAGAGTTTTTTATCCTAATAGAATAAGCTTACAGGTTTATGACAATCTACTGGAATCAATCAGTTTAAGATCCTGTCGAATACTAAATATAAACAACTCTCTAACAACAAACAATTGTTGTAATAGCACAATTAATCACGAATGGGACTTGTTGAATCCATTATGGAGGATAATATATCACTTGTGCTAGCTTTATTTTTGTTTGGGGAAATTATGTACATGTCCTAAAGAATATTAACCATCACCATCAAATCCTTAAAAATTGTAAAATTGAGTTGGAATATTGTGAGATTTAGGTTAGATTTATGGCAAAAATGAATATACCTCATTTTCTAGTTGTTTAAAGTCCAATAGGTATTTAACGAGAAGTAAAGATGTATTTTCACATTTGCGATTAATATAAGTCAACTTTATGATTTCTAAAGATATAATGGTGATTCAATTTCATGATTTTTAAGGATATGAGGGTAATACTAATTACCCCTGTTCTATGACCTGCACGTAATTTCCCCTTTTGTTCTCACAAGAACAAATAAATGTGTTGATTGGTTAGCACGTGATTCCTAATTTACCAATTCTGATCTTAATGTATCGATCTGCCAAATAAATGTATGTTTCTTGAGCACTGGGTTTACCACAGCCTT
>QFDD01005288.1:0-13000 GCA_006871305.1 Vachellia collinsii | reverse complement strand
AAAAAAAAAAAAAAAAGGCGGGCTGGCGGGCTAGCCCGCCAACCCGCGGGTTATGCGGGCCGGGCTCGTGCAGCCCGCATTTTTGCGGGCTGCAATTTATGCAGCCCGAACCCGCCCCAACCCGCGGGTTGGGCCCGTTTTCCCAACTCTAGCTCTTGACCAGCGGCCACATTTGAAATGTCAAAAAAAAAAAAATTAAGGAAAATTAAATCTCTAAGATTTAAAATGTTATTTAAATTTCATTTCATTTAAAATAATATTAATCTGATAAAAATTTAAATGATTATTTTACTGTTGTTGAGGGATGAAAATCGTTGGATTTTTCATACAAGAAAGATTAATTGTCATATATATATATATATTTTTTTTTTTTTGGTGAGAAAAATTGTCATCTATTTCTTTTATGGAGAGACAGTTCGACTCCGTGCCTCCATGAAAATCTCTCTCCATGTGTCTAGTAGGACTTGTATGGAAAGTAACAAAATCTAGATTTTAAACCTTGATTTCACAGAATCCGAAGTAAGTATGTGAAAGAGTTTTATCTCGGTTTACATGAAATTGTTTTTAGAATTGATTGGCAAAAATTCTCTCTGATATGCTCCCCCTACTTGTGTGTCAAATCTTCTGTACTACATACAGCCTAATAATTGGAGGCACGTGCGTGTGGGGGAGTAATGAGAGGGAGAGAGAAGAGTTTTGAGAAGAGTGAAGGTATTAAAGTGCACGCGTTTCTAAAACAATAACTAAAATAGTAGTGAGAGACATGGATGACATGTAGGCTGACACGTAAGATAGGAATATTTGAGTTGTCGTTGTTTGATTTGTCAGACCATGGATGGGGCGGTGTGCCTGCTTCATGCAAGAATTTCTCGTGAAATAAATATTTTCTTAACTTATCGTGAATATGTTTTTTTTTAATTAAAATGTAACTTTTGTTAGTTCTTGTAACATCCACCGTTTTGTATCACTGGTTTACCCGAAAAGGAAACAAAATGGTGGGGTGGGATTGTCTAAGACATTTTTTAGGCTTAGAGAAAAAAAATGAATTATTGGCCAAATTAAAAAGGGCCTACTATTTTTGGGTGAGAATTATTTAAAATCACTTAAGGGTTCAGAAAAATTGAGGAAGAATAGTGAAATGTTATTTTGAGGAGTGAAAAAAATATTTGAGAGGTTTCGTTCTCCAAAAGTAGCTTAAATAATTATAAAGCTTATTTGTGGGAATCAAGGGCCTATTTTCCCACATAATTCAAGAAAGGGAGCTAAATAATTATTTTTAGCCTGAAAATTCGGGGAATTATTTTATAATACAAGAAAGAAAATTTTTATGAAGCATTAAGGATTTATTTTTAAAATTTATATGATTATTAAATACTGCTAAAGAACGGGATGAGATAATAAATTCACTACCCTAACCCAAAAATTGGATTTGGGTGGGCTGATATTAGGCCCAATTCTTGAAGTTCAAAATGTCACCAATGGCCTAAACAATAGTCCTACACTTCCAAATATCTTGTTTATTCCTTTACTTTTGTCCTGAAATAGAGAGTAAGACAACAACCCCGGCAAGGCTGCGCAGTAATTTTTTTCTATGAGGATTATGTTAAGGCTAAGATGGACTATATTATATATTGATTTGGAAAAATTCCTTAAAAATTACCCCTTTAAATATGGAAAACCTCATTTGTTACCATGAATAAGGAAAAAGATAGATAGATAGCACTCAACAATCCAGGATTTCAGAATTTGACGGAAAAGATGAAACCGCCCTTAAATAATATAAAACCAATACCTTACGAAAATTATAAAAGAAGTTTGTCATTATGTCTGTCAGAGTTGTTAATAAGCTACAAAAAGTTATCAACTAACTCAATGAAGCGACATAAGCATCACAGTGGAAAAGTTGTCAATAGCATATGAACACTTATCAAAACCATCGAAAAAGTTGTCAATAAGTTAGGACCTTTTGTATTACTTAAGATAGTTTCATCTTTTCCTTTAAATTGTAAAATCCCATATTGCTGATTGCCACTTATATGTTATTTCCCTTATTCATGGGAGTAAATGGGGTTTTCTATACTCAAGAGGTATTTTTAAGGAATTTTCCCTATTGATTTTAAACAATTATTAAAAATATAACATGTTGCATCTTGATTTAAAATGAAACCAAACACTACACATGTAATTAATATTGCATGGCATTACCATTGCATCCCACGGCAAAGTGTAATAGGATTGAACCAAATGCTCCCAGCTCCATTTATAACTCAATCAGCTATATTATATGGTGTTAATCCCTCAGAACATGTTAAACCAAAGGTTAAAAGAGATACATATATATATATATATATTACAATTATGTGTGCTAACGTGTGGGGGGATAATTATTAATAAATAATGTAATTCTACATACTGTGGCTGGCTGCTAAAAACCTAACCTTAGCCCATCAAGCCCTCCAACTCACCATTTTATTTTTTTTATTTTTTCCTTTTAATATGTAATGCAAAAATTTTAGTAAACAAGATAAATATTTACAAAAATAATCAATTTAAGATTAATTGTTTCAAAGAATACATCTTCAGAGTTAACTTTCATATATTATTTGGCAAGTATAATATCCTTAATAAACATTATGTATTTAAATTTAAAAATTCATTAAAAAATGTTTATTTGTAATACATAATAACAATAATATTAAAAATTTGAAATAAATATATGCAACTATATGTTGTATGGTTTATAAGATTTAACATTTTAGAAATTTTATTTTAAAGTTAAATTTTTTTAAAAAAATATATATATGTAGGCTAGCTTGTCAACTTGCAAGCTAAACAGTTTGGGCCGTGCCACCCACACTATGGCGGTATATACCAAAACACCAACCCAAAGATTGAGCCCATCTCACAAGCTCTAAAATCAACAATTTGAAACTATATAGATCAAAACCAAAATTTGGTTAACCTATAAGAATTAACAATAATATCAACCCTAAAGTATAATTTGTTATACACAGCTTATTTACTTGCCTTTTCTTACTCCACATGGCCCCTTTTTTATACCAAGCTCCTCCTCGTTACTATAGAAAAATTAATCATTATTTAGAACCCATAATTTATTGTTAGACTACAATTCAATTTCTAAAATTTAACTTAGGCTACTTAAATCTTTCAACATTTGTTACAAATAATTAATTTAACTTAGACCTAATCTGGCAGGTACAACCAACCAATGCCTAACCCAACCTGAACCAAGCAACCCAACAGGACCACATTTTTCCCCCTTAAATCAAGTCATTTTGACTTGGCTCAACAACATAGATGATGGAATGGGACAGAAAAGACACTCAAAATTTCTCAAGTCCTCTCAAACAACCCTACCATCACAAGAAGGAAGACAGCACATAAAGCAGGCTAATGACCTACGTCTCTCTATTCATAATGAGATCCACATTACATACACTATCCTGTTCATGTATTTGACAAAGGTAAAGCAAAGAGTGCTTGCCTCACCTCCTAACTTTCCAAAAAACATTACATGAGCAGAAGATTCATTCATACCACTACAAGAAATAGGCTGCACTACAAACTATCCAATTTGATCTGGGTAGCAACATAAAGAATGGCCATATTCCCAATCACTGTTCTTTCCAAATTCTCCCTGTAACCCTAAGCTTCAACTCCTTCCTGTCTCCCCCTGAAAAGAAGAGAGCCATGTTCCTCTGGATGATCAGACCGTCAAAACTGTCACGTACCTTGCGGTGGCTGTCCCTGATGCTTCTGGGCACGCCCTGCCAAGTCATCTTCCTCCCATTACCACCAACCTCAAGACTGTAGCTATAGTTCTTTGCCTCGTTATCATCACCCATAAATCGTAAGAAGGCTATGTAGACTGGAGCCACCCCGTTCTGGAAAGCTTCAAAGTGTAGACAGAAATATTGACCAAAACAGCTGAAGACCTATAAAACCAAGGTGAAATCCAACGTTCAATTAACAGAAACTATACATAAAAATGAATGTACCAATCCAAGTGTCAATTTATATATCAATTATGCACACTTGGACAGGAATCTGAGCTTTCAATTCCTTAAGGAAGCTAAAAATTTAAGTGACAAGATAATTTTACAATGTTATGGCAATTCCATATAATGGGTGTTCTTAGATTTACCAAGCGCAAGAAAGGTGCAAGGCTAATTATTTCAATTTTCTTTTCTCATCGAGACAAGTGTACTTCAAACCACGAAGGAAAATTAGACAACCCATCATTTTTCTCATGAACTTACACGACCAATAGAAGGCAGTACTAAGAACAGCATTGGATTGGGAAAGAATACTGTACCGTAAGCATCCATGTAGCATTTTCAACTTCTTGTGGGTTTGATTTGACATAACGATGATTAAAAGTGCTCCCATTATGCATGTCCACTTTGTGGTCATCTTTCAAATGAGCCACCAGAAAGGGAATATCACCGATGACAGCGCATTCTGAACCAGCATAAGGACAGTTATATGGTCTATATGCACATTGAGATTCATGCTTCAACTTGCAGTAATACGGATATATGCCCATGCACCCAAAAGCCTGGTATTTACAGGGAAGTTCCAAAGATGCAGCCACCTTCTCCAACGCCAAGCATCTAATATTGCCAAGCTCATGTCTACAGGTAGGACAACGGTTGTGAACCCTGGGTTTGCAACCCGAGCACAGAGTATGGCCATTTGAACACTGCAACAAGGAAGATTAAAAACAAAGTACAAGCAATTAGAAAACTTCCCAGACAAAGAATTTTATTTTTTTTTTGTTATAAATAGGTAGTCGACAAAAAACTGCCAACAATAAAAAAAAATAGTGGAACTACCATGTAAATGGAAAAGTAAACAAGCTCAATCTCTTCAAGTTTAGGAAGCTCAGATGTTCATAGAGGCATCAACGAACCAGTAGTTCACAAACTCCAATAAAAGATTATTACAACAATGTTTGCATTCAATCCCTTTCAGAAAGAATTTTATCCAGCCAATATGGCAGTCACAACAAAACATGATTTTTAATTCATAAAAATAAAGAACACTTTAATCCGGTCAATTATAGAACCGATAGTCTTATACTCATGGTTTGCTCTTGATCATGAAATGCCTCAAAAACAGTTGTAGGGTTTCATTTAGGCTATACATTCCCTTTCAATCCCATTTTTTCTTGCTCCCAATTTTGTTCTTTTGAGAAGTCTTAATCCTCTCAAACCAAAATTTCTAAATAGTAATCACATACTATCTATAGAATCCAAGATATCAACAACGAACAATCTATCATATAAACAACCTGGTGGATTGGAGGGTACATTGCATTCAAGCACACGGGACACTCTAAAAGTTCATGAACACTGCTTGTAACAGCCACATTAGATTTTAGTGCGGTTTGTGCAGGATCATTCACTAGCTCACTGATATCCATTGGCTCCTCATTTGAAGGAGGATCAACCTCAGATTTGCTCCGTATATCATCAAAGAATGCATTGCTGGAAGCCATGCCAGTACAAGCAACCACCAGTCCTGTGATGGAAAAGAAAAAAAGAAATTAGTGATTTAGTGATTCGACCTAAATCCATATAAGTTTCATCCTCATCCTCATTAAAATTAATATCCTAACGCAATCTGGGTTTACAACTCACAAGGAAAACAACATTCATAACAAGGCATAAGCCAGTGCTATATTATGTAAACATGTTTATGCTTCCAAGAAAAATTATTTTCACAAGAAAAGCCTGAACCATCAATAATCCTAAGGATCCCCCAGGAATTGGGTGGAATAGGATGCATCATTACTTAGTAAGGTCTATGATCATTAGACTTAGTTGTGAAACACATTTCACCAACTCTTCCTATGGATTAATGACTTATCCAATTTTCAACAATCTTTCCTTCTATCAGCCATTCAAATGTTCTCCAAAAATTTTCAATCGTCACAACCAAACCCTGAGGAATATTGGCAGAGCATGATAATACCTCTTTCTTCCAGGGGAAGGGGAATCAATCAAACAGCACCAATTCAAGATCCAATCGTACAACAGAACGTAAGAACTCAATTTTACAACCGCCAATATGTATTTGCCAACAACAGAGATAAATAGAGTTAAATCACACACAAGCACTTCAAAAATTAGTCCAGCACCCATAAACTCTCAAGTCCCAAGCCAAGTTTCAATTCTATATTCCTAGTAGCATCCATATTCAGCACATAGTAGGCATACTATGTTAGTTTTAATACGTTGTTCATATGTTCTCATATATACATGCACATGAGCGTGTGTTCTGTCCATATTATATATCATTTTGCGACATCACTGTCCCTGTCCTCTCGGTCATTGATAGCTGCTGGCCTCTAATGGCCATTACTATGCCTCCATATTGACTATTGACTAATGACTAAAAAGTAATAAGAGGTGAAAAAATCAGATCTTCCAACCCCAATGAAGAAAGGAACAAAATAAAGCAGAAATTAGAAAACATAATTTATAGTTATAATATAATGCATTCAATACAAAAAAGCATTCTTCAAACTGTAAAGTGTAAACTAAGTACAACAGACAGATTGATGCCATGTTATCAAATAGTCAAATTATTATTACTAGAAATCCAAAATTTGTGAATACTAAAAACAACTAATAGAGTAAGCATAGAGGATGTATTTGGTCCAGGGGTGCAACAAAAACACAAACAGGTCAGAAATGTCTACTAGTGACTTCATATCTCCCATGAATGAGCACAAAAGAGATAACTTTTTAATTGTGATGACACAAGACGTGTTAATCACAACACATCATTATACAGGTTAAGAAAAACAGGTGAGGATGTCATCACAACAATGTAAATGCCGTTTGGAAAATCAAGGCAACTCAAGCAATATATGGAAGGTATCTACTAAATAAGTCATGGTCTTTATGTCTCTGGGCAATTACTAGAAAGATATCGCAGAGAGGTGTAAAGGAGGAAGAACCCCTCTCAGATGCATAGCAAATTTCTAAACAAGCTAAAGCTTAGGAATCAAAAGTATAAGTCCTGATATTCTGACAAAGGAGTGGTGTGCGAAACAACCAGAAATCATCAATATCACAATGGCTCTGGGACAAGTATAAAACACTTTCAATAATTGTCGCAAGTCAAATAACTAAACCCAGCGGCAATCCATGAAGGGAAAAAACATGCACACAATGAAGACCATACAATCATTCCAAAATGCATGAACACAACCGATTCCATCAAATTGAAGTGTCCAAGACATAGGCGGCCATAAGGATTATGAACATTGACCGAATCGCGCTAAACAAGACATTAAATTTACCATGCAAACAAAAAAACCAAATGCAAGAGACGAAATAGATTAAACAGCTTCAGAAGAACAAACTGTTTTATCCAATCACATGCCAGACTTAAACCCTAACTTCGTAACAAAAAATGCACAGTAATTCTGACCAAACCAACAACGGATCTATGAAATAGAAAGTCAAAACCGGAACAATTCAAGCAGAGGTAGAAAAACAAAAAAAAAATCAAAATAAAATAAATTGTAACCACCGGAAATCAGAGAAAGCCTCATCAAGCACGAAAGAAAACCCAGAAGCGTGTCCGGAATACATGAGGGAAATAGAAGAGACAAATACCTAAAATGATGACTTGATCATCAAAAGGCCATTGCAGAGAGAATATGAAATGAAAACGCAGGAGATTGGGTGAAGAGAGAGACAAGGAAGGAAAAAAATAGGAGGGAAGTTGGTAAACAACCCCGTGGCCTTCGTAGGAGGACACACTGCAATAATTAATAGGAGCAGGCACGAGTGCGAGTTCCGAATGGGAGAGAAGAACTTCAAATTAAAGAGAAACGAGAGAGAGAGAGAGGAGCGTATGTGAGAGGAGAGAGAATTTTCTCGGGAAAATAAAAGAGGAAAAAGCTCGCCTGCTTGCGCTCTTATGTTCAAAGTTCAAACTTCAAACTTCAAAACAAGGTTTATTAATAATGGTTAATAAAATTTTAAAAAAATAAGATCAATTAAGTCGCCGCATTCCCATTTTAGTGGCCGTAATTAAAATAGTTATAATTTAATTAAGGACAAAACTTCAGTTCATTTACTTGGATATTAATTAGATCTAATTCTTCAATTAAATATTGTTGTTATATATAATTTTTATTATTAATAACGGTTTAGCATACTTTTTTTAAATTATATCCATTTAAATTTTTACTATTCAAAAGGTTTTGCTAATACTTGATTGGAGGATTTGACCCACCAGATCCAAGTGATTCGATTTAAGTTTTGTTCTTAAAATAAAATATAGATTGACAAAGTATTAACCATATGAAATAATAAAATTAAAAATTAAAAATTAATTATGACTGGAAAAAATCAAGAATATTGAAATACATCTAATGGGAATAGTGATGAGAAGAAGAAAAAAAAAATTTTAGTACATCTGATGGGAATAATGATGAGAAGCAAAAATATAATTTTTTTTGGTGAATTAATTAATGGTATCACAAGATGTGGACACACACAATTATTAATGTTGAGTATTTTTTATGCGAATTAATATTGATAAATATTAACAGTAACATTAGACATAAGATGAGTATATCATCATTTACAATAAATATAAATTAATTAACCTAGAATAAATTTAACGTAGTTTAAAAATTGAAAACATTCATGTAAACTGTATTAATATTTATAGAATTTGATGAAAACGAAACATTTAGTATAAGCTAATCAATTTCCATAAAAGAAAGTACAAGTTAATCAATGGTATTTTAGAATTTTTGAAATTTTGGATTACCCATCAATGCTATAAAGTTTAATATCTGAAATTTGAAAATATAGAAGAAAGAAAACAACAGAGCAACATTAATTAATGGACCCACTCCTAAATATTTTTCAATAGAAAAAGAAAATAACTTAATTGGGGGCATTGGTATAGACTTTGACTTTTAGCTTGCTTGGTCATTTCAAATTTGAAATCGTTGTATTCAAATGTGAAAGACAAAATTAAAGTGCTCTCGTTCTTTTCAATACTTCATTGGGTGGCCTCAATTAAGCTTTTGATACAGTGTTTGATGGTCATTGTTGGAGAATTTACACATTAACAAAGTCTATACAGTGTAAATGATTTTTAGCATGATTTATAGAGTTTTTTTAGGGAGAATTGGGGAAAAGTCCCCCATTGGAGAGTTAATTGTAAAATTGGACCTTCCACACAGATGCAACTGAACTTCCACAATATGCAACTGAGCTTCCACATTATATGCAACTGAGCTTCCACGTGTGCAACTGAGCTTTCACATGTGCAACTGAACATGTCCCATTTTACAATTAACTTTCTAATGAGGGATTTTTCCCCAATTTTCCCTTTTTTTTAAGATAAATGTTTCGTAGATTTTTCTGGCATTGTAAATATTTGAATCATTGTGGTATCTAATTATAGGTAAAGAAGTATTCATATGGGTAGTTTGGGAAAAATGGTTAAATATAAGAAACAAAGTGGATAGTGTTTTGTATTTAAGAATAAATTTAATTTTCAATCAACTCTTATAATAAGGACTAGAGATAGTATTTCAAAAACTACTCATGAAAACGAAATGTTTTGAAGGGGAGAAAGAGGTAATAATTAAAAACAAAAATGAAATAGGGAAAAAGGAAAAAAATTGTTTATAGACAAATGCATTCTCTCAACCGAAGCAATTCTGTTTAAAATATTGATAGGTACTAAATATGATCAATTTTTAATGAGAATTTAAATATTAATTCGTTACTTTATAAGTGATTAACTAATTCTACTAGGTTCAATTTCAACCCCACCGCCACTGGTATAAAAGGGAAAACAAATTGAAGCCACATTATCTAGGTGAAATTAAGGTATTGTTTGGTTGGGGTTTTTAGAGAGGATGGATGGGGATAAATGTGGGGAGAATTATTCTAAGGTCCCATGCAAGAGAATTAATATTAAAAAAGTCCCAAAAGATTGTCAATGGTAATTATTTGAGTTGTTAATAAGACCTCTATAATATTAATTCTCCTACATGAGACCCTATAGTATTCCTCATATATTTGTTTTTAGATGAAAAAAATGAAGGAAGGAATGTACTAATTTTTGTCTTTTTCTTCGCTCTTTATTTCTTGCAGGATTTTTTGCAGGATGAGAAAATTTGTTACAGTCTAAGACTGAATTACCCATGCACATTTATGGTGCTATAGTTTTATCTTTCACATTAAAACTCAATTTTTTATGTCTTTTTCTCCGCCGATGCTACTGCGCAACAAGAGTGAATTTTTTTTTCTCCCTCGCCTCCTGATTTGATTACTTTATTCATTATTAAGTTTTTCTTAATTTATTTTCTTGCAATTTCAAGAGTGTTGCTTGTCTCCTTAGGCCAGCATCAATATCAAGATAAATCATATGTTTCTTATCATTACAATATGATACTGTTAGCATGATATTTTATTTTTTAAATAATGCACTTGGCTCTTGTCATATATATAGTTGGCTTGTTATGTTTTTGTTTCCTCCAACTCACTTTTCTAATTTAAAAAAAAAATCATGATTTAAAATGCATATAAAAATATTTTAGATATAAATGAGATAATATGCTATTGCTATTCAAAAATTAAAATTTAAGATATAAATTAATATGGTAAAAGCAGAATGAACAAATTTAAATAAAAAGATCAAGGTATATTTGAAAGCTTTAAATGTGCTCTCATTCCCTCTCTTCTTGAACTAAACAACAAGCTTCTCCTTCCCTTACCTTTGCCTGTCTTCCAAGTTCTAACTAAACAAAGTTTACAACCTCTACATCCCTCTCATGATCTACCCCTAACTAACCTCATACCCTCCTTTTGGCAAACCAAAACACACCATAAAAGCCCACACTATTATGCATTGACTTTTTCTGCAATTATAGTCATTGACTTGAATAGTATCTTCTGTGAAGTGTAAAGTTCCTAATATGTTTGGTTTTCAGATTATTAAAAGTGTATTTAATTTGTTAAAACGAAATTTAGTTAGTACAATAGGATTTATGTTTGGATGCATTTTTGAACAAAAGGGAGTATTGGATTTTGTTTGGACTGGTATTGATTGATGTAAATTTTTGGTAGCATGACTTTTAGAAAATGAATATAAGGTAGAAGTTAGATAATGTGATGCGATTCATGTTTTGATTGTAAGTAACAAAAGTGTTTTTTTGTTAAATGAAAAATTGTTTGAATAAAAATTTGAAAGGTGAGTTTTAGTGAAAAATAACTTAAAAGAATACATATTTATATAAAGATAAAATGATAAAAAAAATAAAAAAATGTACCTAGATTATAGAGAAAAATTTTAAACTACTAAAATGGATAATTAAATTATCTGACTAAATAAATATATATAAATTAAATATTATTGAAAAGTAAAATTTTTCAATTAAATAATATTACATAACTAATTGGATCGTAAAGTATATATAATTTAGTCTCTAATTATGTTACGAACACGATTCATCTGTGTTGAAAATGATATTATATTTGATGAGGATGTCTCACCATTATCATCATTAGCAATCTCTTTAACAACTACACTTTCACTTTCAATTCTTACAAAGTCTACATAGGCATCAGAATTTCTCATGATAAAACCACATATAGTCATTATTACACAAACAATGTGGACTTCTATTCGGAACTTGTATGTTGACATTTTTTTATAAGATTGCAAACATATTCTTTCAAATCCCAAAAGTTCTTTTTGTAGGGCACCTCAAACTTCAATGATAGCAATTGAAGAGGGGCCACTACAATTCAAGTGATGTTGTGGTGGCCCCAAGAAAAAAAATCATCCACAAGCTCTTTCAATGTTTTAGGTTTTTATTTTTTGCAAGTCCTAGAATCTAAAATCTAATTCAACTGCACGGATAAGTATAGCTATGTTAGAACTTCTGGGTCTTGTCAACACTTGTATTATAGGTCTCCTCATTCAAAATTAGAGTTATGTACATCCCTTTTAAACCCATTTTAGGTAGATGCCCGTACTTCCTCTTTTAAGAGTGAAGTTGGTGGCATAATTTTCTTCATCAACTGTTTGTTGATCAAGTTCTCAATATGTAGCGGTGCAATTCAAAGATTTTTTAAGAGATATTCTACATGCTTAAATCCTGATATTGGAATTAGTTGTTATATCCTTTTATCGTTCCAATTGTCGGAAGCTTTAATTTTGTCTTCAGTTAATTGTCTTTTTCTTTGATTAATAAAGCCTGTACAATTTAATCTTTAATTATGCTACGACATGATTCATCTGTGTTGAAGATGATATTACATTTGATAAGGATGTCTCACCATTATCATCATCCGTAGTGTCTTTAACAAATACACTTTCACTTTCAACCTTGCAAAGTTCATTAGTAGTGTCTTTTTCTTTGGTTCATGCTTATGTCTCTTTTCTTTTATTATCTATGTTTTTCTGCAGCTTTAGCAGAAGGTTCTATAATGTAGTGTTCTAGTTGATGAAGTTAACTCCTTATGTATCATTTTATCTTTTTAATGAAATTTGACTTCCATTAAAAAAAAAAAGAATGGATATGTTACTTGAAATTCTACGTTTCTCAATCATGATCATTGATTAACATCTTTAAGAAAGATATGACAAGTAAGCCTACAAGAGCCACCCAATCTTTGCAGTAACGGCTTTAGTAACGGTGTTAAGTTGAAACATTTGATTACCAAACCCGTCTCATAACACTGTTAAACAGGAACACTTGTCTCCATTTTTATTTGACAACCATTTAACAAAAATAAAAATAAATAGCTATTATTCAAGTGTCGTTTCAAGTTCCTATTTGAGAATCACATTTTAGTATTTCATAATTAACATTTAAGTGGAATTTTTCTGAACAAGTTTAAACAACATATCATCAACAAACGGTATTAAAAAGAAATTATATCATTACAAGCCAAGCAAGCAAGCAAACAGTGTAAAAAAAAAA
>QFDD01005287.1:0-15971 GCA_006871305.1 Vachellia collinsii | reverse complement strand
GTATATCTCCCTTCAAGCTTCATTTGGTGAGAAAAACCATACTTGTACTTTTATGCTGAACTTGTTCAGTTTGTAGTGCCTGAGAAAGTCTATTTTTAGCAGTTAGAGAGCAGTAAGCGTAAGTTACAAGTGATGACAGTAATTATACTGGTGGTGTATAATTTGTGTCCTTTTTTTTTTTCCTTTTTTTTTCATTTGCTCGAATGCCTCATCTTGAATGCCAAAAGCAAGAAAGTTAATGATTGAGCAGAAGTCCTAATAGTGTTTTGGTGTATGCAGTGAGTGCATCAAACACTTACACTAAGACATTAACTGGGATAGATGGGGCTGGCAAGAGATTGGCTAATGAAGTGAGTCCTGAAATATATTTGTCTAAATTTTGAAATCATTGACCTCATTGATTATGATGAATTGAAGTTTGATATGAACTAATGCAAGTTATATACAGGTCATGCAGGTTGTAGAAAAGACCAAGAGTCTGAAAAGAATTTCCTTTCTGGCCCATTCTCTAGGTGGCCTGTTTGCAAGATATGCCATTGCTGTCCTTTATTCACCCGCTTCCAATAATTGTGACCAACCTGATGATCTAGAAAACTGCAAGATGGAGAGTTCACAGAGAAAAAGTTTTTTAAGGGGAGGATTGATTGCTGGATTAGAGCCAATCAATTTCATAACCTTAGCAACTCCACATCTTGGTGTCAAGGGAAAAAAGCAGGTCTATCTTGGATGATAATAATTATTGGATATCTGAGCTGTGCATTTAGCTGCTGTTTTTTATAATATTGAAAAAGAACTTATTGCCATATTACTTTTGCCTTGTGATTCTTTTGCACTTATTTTCTATAATCGTTGGCCATTTATATAATTTCTAGCGTAGTACCATATTCAATCAGCAGAGCACCTTTTATGCTTCCTAGCGTCTTGGGTACTCTCAGAACTAGTTCTTTGAGACTGCATTTCTTCATAATTCTCATGGTGCTATATTTGATTGGATAAGATAGAAGTTAATGAAAAAGTATCAGATCAAGAGCTTTTTAGTCCCTTAAGAAATGCATATCCATATGTGAGGTTTGATTACTTACCAACTTTATTTTCCAGCTTCCATTTCTTTTGGGTGTCCCAATCCTAGAAAAGCTTGCTGCTCCAATAGCTCCAATTTTTGTTGGACGAACTGGTAGTCAGTTGTTCCTTACTGATGGTAAACCAAATAGGCCACCTCTTCTTTTGAGAATGGCTTCTGATTGTGAAGATGGAAAATTCATGTAAGCAAGCAAATGCTTCTGTTCTTTATTTAGCTGTGTATTCTTTTGATTTTGTTGAGATATATTTGGTTCAATGTTAATAAAGTTCTCTGTTTTGTAGATCTGCACTCAGATCATTTCGATGTCGCATTATCTATGCTAATGTGTCTTATGATCGTATCCTCTTAGTATCTTTACTTAATTGTAGTTTGATGAATTTTTTAGCTCTCTCCTTTTCAATTTCATTATTTTTCTTTAACTTATCTTAGATATGGTTGGGTGGCGCACATCTTCTATTAGGAGGGAAACCGAACTTGGTAAGGTGAATACGATAATATGTCCTCCTGTGTATCATATCTTCTTCTTTGAGTATTGATATCTAAGTAACATGTGCAAATAGATATTAGACATTTGGATTAAGATAGAGTAAACGCTATGCGTTCGAAAGCCTGACGATCTGAGTGGGTGAGACATTTGTGGGAGGCTTAATGCATGTATCGATGGGTTATTCATGATGCTCAAATTTGTCTTCTATATGGTTATCCCCTCTTTTTCACTTTTAGGTTATTTTGAAGGTGCAATGGTGCATGGCTGGATTTTCATATCGCTTGATGTAGAAGAGGGGGAGAAGGGTTGTGTGTGTGTGTAGAGGGAGAGAGGGAGCCAAAAGGGTGGTTAGCCTATTTTTCAGTCACTAAAGCTGCTTGAAAGGTTGATATCAACAGCTTAAACAGGAAACTTTATTCATATCAATCATGTGTTTGAAACAATAAAAGAAGTAGCCGTAAATAATACCCTAATTTAAGTCTTAATTGAGGTCCTAATCCCCGTTTTATTAAATGATTACACATAAACTTTTTGTTTATTCTTTAGAAGCATTTCACAGTTAACAAATAAACCATAGTCGGTGGTGTCCTTCTTTGCGGCAAGATTGTTCAATGCAAAGGTGACAAAGATCTGTCTAATTATGTCTGGGATTCTAACTATCTCTGTTAATTGGCAGCCTCCACGCCGATCTTTGGTTGGATACAAGCATGTTGTTGATGTTGAATACTGCCCTCCAATACCTTCTGACGGCCCTCAATTTCCTGTGGAGGCAATGAAAGCAAAGGAGGCAGTGCAAAATGCACCAAGCGCACAAAATACTGTGGACTATCATGAAATTATGGAAGGTAACTATTTTTACCAGGAATCACTGAATATATACTACTTCAAGTCCTTAGAGTCAGTTGAATTTTATTGAGAGATTAAGGTAGATAAATACGCTACTTAAAAGTATTTATTTATGTATATAATTATTTTATATATCAGTTTATAAATTGGACAAAAAATAAATAAATATAAATACTTTTAAGTTATGTATTTAGCTTTCTTAACCTCCGCAACAAAAGTTAACTAGCTCTAATATTAAAAATCGAAAGTAGTATAAAGGACAAAACTAAGGACAAGTTGTTTATACCATTAAATCAAGTTTTTCAATCACGCTTGTTATTTGGCTATTGTTAATTGTTAAAATGCATAATTTGATTGTAAATTCACCTATGAACACTAGTAAATTTTTGTATAAGCTCTTACTACCGAAAAAAAAATTGTATCAACTCTTGTAATATAAATTAGGATATGTACATTTTTATATGAACACTTATTATTTTATTATTGCTAGATGTTAAAATGCATAAGTGTACTTGTAAATTCCTCTATGAATTTGATTTAATAGATGTAAGTAACTTGATCTAAGTTTTGTACATATATCAACTGCAAGTTTTGCCACTGTTGCCCAACTGCTAAAGCTGCTTTGTATCTCTTTTTAACAGAGGAAATGATACGTGGATTGCAGAAGTTGGGGTGGAAAAAAGTTGATGTCAGCTTTCACTCAGCATTTTGGCCTTTCTTTGCTCATAACAACATTCATGTACTATTTGCAACCAGTTTATGTTCCTATCAGAGATGTTGATTTTAGTGGTAATGTTCTTGACTATTGAGTATTTCTCTTGATTTCAGGTAAAAAATGAATGGCTTCACAATGCAGGGGCAGGAGTGATTGCACATGTTGCTGACAACTTAACTCACCAGGAAACATCCTCAATTTTAGCTGCTAGCTTGTAACTAGTATTTGTAAATTCAACATGCCTAATACATAACTAATTGCATTATTCCTTTCTAGCTGCCCAATGCACAATCCACATGACTTTCACCAGGTAGGATCTGGGGAGGGATAAATGTATGCAACATTACCCCTATAAATTGAGAGGTTGTTTCCAGAAGCTAATTGCACTATAAAGTATGGAAATAATTTGTCTGCTATATTAACTAATTCTATTATGATGTCAGGAAGTAATCATTCTTTTAACAAGTCTTGCATAAAATTTCACACATTTTTTATGAGACTGAATGAATTCAGCATATGTGCTTTGCCCAAGCATATAGTAGGAACTATGAGTTTATTGTAATGAAACCATAACTGACATCAACTGTATCATCTTTGTCTGCCATGTAAAAGAATCCTTCATATACATATTAAATGTAGATATTACAGTTTGTTTTGGTGAGGTTTTAGGCCTAAATTAAAAATCCAATTAGACATGTTTCTATGTACTTTGGTTACCCATGGTACTACCTTTCAGCCATTAATGGAAGAGCCATTTGATCCTTTTAAAAAATTAAAAAAAGTTAAATAAATTATATAATTATAATATATATTCTGAAATATTTATGTGTATTATTAGATTATATATTACTCCCTTCGATCCTATTTGCAAGCAAAATTTTATATATGGGCATGGAACAAAAAACTGGACCGGATCGGTCGGTCCAACTGGTGAACCGGTCCATGGTCTGGTCTGGTTCCATGAAAAACTGGTGACCGGATTGACCCGGATCAGCCCGGTCAACCCGGTAAAAAAACCGGGTTGACCGGGTCACATATATATTTTTTTTTCTTTTTTTTTAATGTGATTCCTTTGCTTTTTTTTAAAAAAAAATTATTTTAAGGTCTCATGCAAAAAAATTAATATTAAAAAGATCTTAAAAAGTTTTTATTAGCAAGTAAAAGAGCACCATTGACAACTAAATGAGTTATCAGTAGCAACTTTTAAGACCTTTCTGATATTAATTTTCTTGTATATGACCTTAATGCAATTTTTCTCTTTTTTTATTGTTTTTATTAATATTTAGTAACAAAGAGAAGAATTAGATGGTGTTTCTTCCTTTTTTTTTACTACAAACATGATTTTTTTATGATTGATTATTAACGTTTTATGGTTGATGAATGAATTTTAATTATGTTTTTTTTTATTATGAATGATTATTAATTACAATAACAAAAAGATTTTAACTGATAAAGATGAATATTTTGAAATTAAACATTATTAAAAGTATTATATTTTAATATTATTAATTAAATGTCATTATTTTAATAGGTCGGTCTGACCCCAGTTTGACCCCGATCTGACCCACTGCCTTGACCGTTCAATACCCGGTCCGATTTTTTGAACCTTGTATATGGGTAACAATTTTGTTTTGTTTAAAATTTAATGCATTTTTTTTTTCATTTTTATCTGGAGTTAATTGTATGTATCTATCATATTTTTTTCTAACTCATTCTTTAATCTTTTTGTCACTCATTCTTTTTCACATTTATCATCTTTATAAGCCAAGTTACGCTTAGAAAAGAAATTACATGTTCATTGCTTTTAAATAATTTTAACCGTCAATTTGTTTTTGTCATTCAGATGTTTGTTGCTTATAAAAAGGACTAGATGGAGTAGTTTATCAGTCAAACAAATTAATTTGAATAAAAATGATAAATATATAAGTTAGTTAGCTTCTTTTATTTATTTAAAAAAAGTCAATTGACCTTGACATTAGAGATCGGAGGTATTGTATGATATGAGCTAAACTGTTCATACTCTGAATTGGTATGACCCGTCATAAATTTTATATTACCTCTAATTCTAAATATAAGAGTTAGACAGTGAGTTTATTCCATTGGTAAATATAACACATCAGTAGCACCTGGCCAATCACCTCGCCTGTGGCTCTAACCTCAAAGCACGTTCTTGTGATAATAGTGGAAAGATGACCAGGAAGCCTAACCCATCCAAACACTTGTTTGATTTCAAGTTTTTGGGGGGAGAAAGTAGGTTCGCACGGGTGCACAGTTAAGTAATGACCAAGAAAAACCCAAGGACCACCCAGGAGAGCAGTTTGGTAGTCTGTCTCATCAAAGAATTTCGCCATAAAAACACCACCTTCTAGTTCAGTCAGTTTGAAACCCACCAGTGGGTCTCCCCATATTTATCATTTTTGCATACGTTGTATCCTGTCTGAGAATTTTAATTACCACTCTGCCAACTTCATGGACTTTGTCGTAATGTCTTTCACTCTGTGAGAGAAATTAATGGCTGCTACAAGGCCTTCCACATTCCTGTTCAATGATGAGCTCTTCCACGTTAGCTGTGTTGTGTGTTGTCGGTGCTGCTTTGCTGGGTAAAGGTTGGTCCTTGGGCTCTTCATTTGGAGTTGCTGTGCCCTTATACACTACTACAAAATATACAAGGTGCGTATTTAACGTCGGTTATTTGATAAATCAAAGTCAAAAAAAGCGGTGGCATTTTTTAATATTTTTAAAGAGTTTTAACATCAATTAATTAAATAGCCGTCATTTAAAAGAAGACGACAGTGATAATTTTGTAATATTTTTGGAAGTATAAATGTCAGTTATTTAAATAACCAACGGGCAGTGACACTTTCATAATATTAATAAAAAGAAGGCCGGTGGCATTTTTGTAATATTAATGAGGAGAAGGCAGTGGCATTTATGTAATATTTTTAAAAAGTTAAAAAAATAGGCATCGGTTATTTAAGTAATTGACGTTAAAAAATTTGTCATTTTATAATTTAACTCATCCTTCTCGTGTTTTCTCAGTTTCACTCTCATTTTCACTAAACCATCGATGTCCCCTTTCTTCAGCCCAATCAAAGCTTCATTGTCCCCTCATAACCATCGTTCCCCAAAGTTTTCCTACAGTTTCCACCACGTTTTTTTCATCATCACTGTCACTGTATTGTTGTTGTAAGATTTCTTCATTTTTTTCATTTTATCACATCAAGTTATTGTTTGATAACGATGTTCACAGATCTAGTTTTGAAGGTGCAGAAAAAAGATAAATTTGAGATTTCACCTGAATGACAAGATAAAACGTTGAAGTAGTTTTATAGATTTTTTATTCTCTTTGACTTCCTTTTCACATCTGTTAACTCTCTCTTCCTCCTTTCTTCAATGAAGTGAAATGCATACATTCGATTTCACAACAACAAGGTGAGACATAAATCTAGATTTGTAGATCTATCATTATTGATATCGATTATTCTCCTCCACATCTCTTTTTTTTTTTAGTGTTTACAAGTTTCTTTTAAATTGTCTTCACCTTCATCTCCTCAACTTGTAAGAGACACATATCTAGTTTGCACATCTATATTTAATTTTTTTTTTCAAAGCTTAACTGATTTACACGTTCCTTTAAAAACCGATATTAAGAGTCTTATTTGACCGAAGTTAAATATTGTTCCTGTAGTACGTACGATCATCTGCCATAGCAGCGGAAGAGAGTTACCGGAGAAAAGCCGTCGTTGGATATCAGGCCAGCCATGGACAAGAGCGCTCATTCCTTCCTGCTCTTCCATCTCCTCATCGTCTGATGTCCTCAGAATTGGGGTCCTCTATTTTTTTTCCCGACGAGTTCGACGTTAGCTTTCTGCTCCATGCCTCTCTCTTTTGTCCATGTATTAAAACTATAGGCTAGACAGTGAACTCATTTTAGTTTTAAATATACAGTGGTATGAACCTATAGACACAGATTATGTTTAAGTAAGGTGGAACAAATTAATTTTTCTAACTTATAAATTAATATATCATTTTATTATACACATTAACTAAGTTAACTTTCTAGCTTTTTCCAAAAAAAAAAGTTATCTGCTTCTTCTTGTAATGATCTAGTAACAACTTGGTGAAATTATCTCGGTTTTTTTTTTTTTATAACTTCAGCTTCTCCCATCCCAAACCGCATTCTTGAGTGCAGAACCACCCCTTCTTGCTTTTCAGGTCCATTCTTACTTTCCCCTTAAAGACTTACTTTTCTCCTCCTTTTCCTTTGCGCGGTCACTGTCATGAGCCGAAAATATTTTCTCCTCCTCTCTCGTCACTGGCTTATCTACTTTTTGCCTCCATTCTTAAACAGCCTCCTCCTAGCTTCTGGCCAGTGTTTGGCTTTTCTGTGTGTGCTTCATGACAGTCGCTTCTTCATCACCTAGTACATCGTATCTTGTACCATTGCCTACTTTTGGGTTAAAGCCAGCTGACTTTCCTCCTCCGTTTGCTTTCACAGAGCGGCTTCTAAAAGATGAATTCCCAGCAGGAGGTATAAGATCTGGTATGCCCTAATTAATTACTAGTCAATGACAGTTTCACTTATAATTAACAAGTCTTGGGAGTCATTGAATTCTTAGAATTTCCATTTATATATAACTAATTTTGATTTTTCCATTTATGATATCTGATCTTTAATATAAAATCAATTCAACATTTTAAGGGAGATTAAAGAATCTAAATAACTTATTTTAAAGTATTCATATTTATCATTTTTATTTAAACTAATTTATACAACTTATGTTAATTTCATTATACACGTGAATAAATACTTTTGAGTATTTCATTTACTTTCTTAATTTTCTCAAAAAAATTAAATGAGTTTTATATTAAATATCGTGTATAGGTAATATAAAACTTCTCTGGATCATGCATAAATAATTTACTTAACACTTAACAAATTAATAAGTAACCCCTCATATAAACTTGTCTTTCCCAAATCCTCACCACCATGCACGTTGTGCAACAATGAAGAGAAAGAGACATATTTGTAAGGTTGGACCCACACGTACAAGGATGAGAAGATTCCAATAAAAAACTGCTGAATTAATCAAATTTTAATTTGGATCACTAAAATTAATAAATCATTAAATAGGTTGTCTAATACAAATTAAGAATTTAGAAATTCGGTTAAATCACCTACATACCTATTAGTAATTAAAAAAATCAAAATTAAAGACAAATTCATATTTTTTTATATTAAAAAAATCAAAACTAAAGAAAAAAAAACCATATTATATTTTTTAGGTTTCTAGAGAAGACATTCCATCGCGGCAAAGGTCGGTAAAATATATCAAGATTGTGCACGCAACATAGGAGCCCTACTCAGAGATTGAAACTTGAGAAGCAAAGATTGTTATTTATTTCTTTTTGGTCTTTTGGTGAAAGTGGATCTGTTTCTTCTTTCCGGGTCAACCTTATGAAATATTGTTTGTTAACGATGAAATCTCAATAATTCGCGGAGAATTTGAATGTGTTTGAGGTCGATTTCTGATGGTAGTTTCTATTGTTATTGCAGAGGGGATACTCCTTTTGGTAGTGAAGAGTACAGGCAAGAACAAATAGATATGGATGAAGCAAAAGATCAGAGCAGAATATATATATATATATATAGGAATCTTTCTTCTTTAATGAAGACAATGAGGAATAAGAAGCAGAGAGAATCAACCTCACCGAACAGGACTAAGGATTACTCGTGTTAGAGGGACTGTTGCTTCTGCTTGCTAAGAGTGCAGAAAAGGGGAATTGCTGCTATATTTCCTTGAAAGGGAGAAATGAAGACAGCATACAGAAAGAAGAGAAAGAAAGGAAAGGAAGAGATATAGAAAAGGAAAAAAAAAAAAACAACGAGAGAGACTTGAAAGTCTTCAACGAACTTTCGACGAAGAAGGGTCATGTTGATGGAGAGGAGAGATTTATCCATTTAGATGATGGAAAAGTTTTGTGAATGTTACTGTATCCATGGTGTACATGTACACAGGTTGAGAGGTAAGAGATTCCAATACAACGATCATTCTGAAACTAGTAAGAGAGGGAAATTTTGGAAAGAATAAAATAGTATTTGATAGGGATGTGGAAGATGAGTCTTTTTTCCTTCTCTGCTGCAAACAGTAACAAATATTACTCATATACTACATTTAAAAAAAAAATTACCCATATATTATACTTTTCTTAAACTCGTTCACGTGATGAACAAATTTAAAAATTTTTTTATCACGTGAAAGAGTTTAAAATTTTTATTTTTCTAAAAAAAATTTTTGGAACTCATATAATGAGTTCCACAACTTTTAACAATTTTTTAATAAGAAAATATTAAAAAACGAAAAAAAATAAATAATTTTTTTAAATAATTATTTTAAAAAATTATTAAAAATCATTTTTTTGTTTTTATAATTTATTTTGTTTGATAAATTTAGGTAAAAAAATAGGTATGACAATCGAAAGACAGTGCATTTACAATTTGTCTCTTTTTTAAATTTTAAAAGGAAAGTGAATAAATTTGAAATTGAAAAATAACTTCCATGTTGATTCAATATCCCCTTCCTCTCTTATTAGATCTTCAACAACCTTATCACTTTTGAAAAAGCTTAAATGTCCCCTTCCTATCACCTCTCTCCCTAATAATCATAGAGAAAAAAATAAAAATTTCAAACTCGTTCACTTAGTGAAAGAGTTTGATACAAAAAAATTAAACTCGTTCACCGCATCAACGAGTTTTAGAAAAGTGTAGTATATGGGTAATTTTTTTTTTGAAATGTAGTATATGGGTAATATTTGTTACTGTTTGCAGCAGAGAAAGAAAAAAGCCGGAAGATGAGAATGAAGAGCACTTATGGCAAAAGGAGAGGACGATTTTGGGTAGCTTCCTTTGATATCTGCTACGATAAGAGCATCCTTTTCAAAGGCTGAAAATATTTTTTATTTTTTAATAACCAGGGATATGAAGGTAATTTAATCCAATTTATAAATTCCTAATTGTGTCAGACAACTTGACTAATAATCTGTTAAATTTAATGAGCCAAATTATAATTTAAGTAATTCAACTATTTTTATTGGGATTCTCCCTAAAATGATATATAATTATAGATTGAAATAGAATTAAAATTTAAAATTCTAATATTTCAGTTTAGTCTGCTAATTTTATAAAATATATTTTTAATATTAGTAACTTAAGTCTGACAAATATAATTTCAAATGATGATTTATGTTCTAATCATTATTATTTTAAAATTTAAAAGTAATATATCAATATATATAAATTAGCATTTTTACATTTTTTTGTTAATAAAATAATGATATTAAGATTAAAGGATGAAAAAATTATTTAAAAAATTAAAATATCAAAATTAAGCATACAAGATGAAGTTAAATAATCAAATACACACATACTTCTGCTACATAATAAATATTACTCCTTTCAACACAATTCATACAAAGAACAAGTTATAATTAAATTTGAACCCGAAATTATTATCCATTTATTTAGATGTATAACTTGTTCTCATGATATTGCAAGCAGGGGCATTGGGCGTATCAGAGGATATTAATCCTTTACCGGAGATAATCCACTAAGGTCCATATGGTAAATCAACACAAGCTTCTTACACATAATTATCATCAATTCTTCAAGTTGGCCTTCCACTGTGAAGCAACTCGGGCGAGTGATTCATAAGATGACCCACCATTACTCAGTGCTTTTGTTGCACTTTCTTTGAGCTCTCTCGCTCTACGTCTCATCTCTCTCCCTTCTTCTCCCTCCACCGTCATCCTCACCACCCTCCCTATCTCCTCCCTCCCAACCACCGCCTCTCCGGCCACCGCTTTCACTGCCACGCCCACTTCCTCCGCCAGGCTTGTCGCGTTCATCCTTTGCTCCGAGTAAACCGGCCACGCTATCAACGGCACACCGTGAGCCAAGCTCTCCAACACCGAGTTCCACCCGCAGTGAGACAAGAACGCCGCCGTCGACCTGTGCTGGAGCACCAACAGCTGTGGGGCCCACGAGTTCACCACCAACCCTCTTCCTTTCGTCTTCTCTATAAAATTTTCTGGTAAATACGAT
Organism: Vachellia collinsii; assembly: GCA_006871305.1. NCBI lineage: Eukaryota > Viridiplantae > Streptophyta > Magnoliopsida > Fabales > Fabaceae > Vachellia > Vachellia collinsii. The sequence continues at coordinate 4,741 of QFDD01005287.1, read as the reverse complement.
CTGGGGTCGTCCTTATCATCACCGACTGTGAAAAATGAAGCACATGCCTTGACATCATTTGGAGCTCGAACCACCCATATGAACCGTTGCCGGCTCAGCTCGAGACCCCATGCCAACTCCTTGAGCTGCTCCGCAGACAGAGTCCCCCCGCTGCCAAGAGCAACAAAGACAACCGAGTCCTCTGGCTGTTCATCAAGCCATCCCAAACACTCGGCTCCGGTTTCGGTTTCCTTTATCACAGGTCCTATAGGGAAAACCGGTGCAGGAAGTATCTTCTTGTAGAAACCATGCTCTCTAATGGCTCGAACTGGTTCAGGTTCAAGATCCTCCCATGTGTTCAAGAACACTCCATCCGCCATTGGAACTCTACTGAGGTGATACAGATACCATTTCTAGTCGTCGCTCTTTCGGTCTCTGACCGGATCTAGAAGGTCTTGGGTTCGGATCGGAGAGCATCCCGGAACTTGAATGGGCGACGGAAGGTCGACGAACTCGCCGGCGACGTCACGGTCAAGCTGTGGGAGTAACAAGGAGAAGGCAAGCAAGTGAGTGGAAGCAGTGAAGAACAAGAAGGTAGGGATAGAAAGCTCGTCGCATATTTCAAACGCTTGGGTGCAGAACAAGTCGATGACGACGGCTTGAGGCTTGTGGTGAAGCTGGAAGAGTGTGGATTTTAGGGAGAGCAAGTTTTGTTGTACATTTACAGAGAGACGGGTGAGACCTGAAGTGTCATCGTGGACCATGCCGGAGAGATCGACGACCGGGAAATCGACGACGGAGAGGCCGAGAGGGAGGTTGGGGGAGTGGACGAGCTGGGTTTGGGCGGCGGAAGCATCGGTGGTGATGTTTAGGAAGGTCACGTGACAACCATGGAGGAGGACGAGACGCTTAGCGAACTCGAAGAGAGGGGTCACGTGACCTAAACCGGGGCTTGCGAGAACGACGATAGATGGCTTCATGGATTGAAACTGTGAAGCATCTGTGGCGGCCATTGCATATCACTGCAAATGGAGAGGATGATTGATACTTCAAGGAAGTTGCGGAAACTGATGATATTAAAACTCAAGTAATCCAAACGAATATATATAGAATCTGTGAAGCTTCTAGCTAAGTTGGACCAAAAAAAAAAATGGCAGACTGGAAGAAGAAATTTAGCTTCACGTGCATGATGATCAAAATTAAAATATTGAAAACCAGCAGTTATTTGGCCCAAAAACATAAATCAACGGTTACAAGCATACAGTAAATAGTAGAATTTTGTTAGAGATTAAAAAAATTAAATACTATTTATATTTGTCATTCTTCTGCAAACTAATTCATCTATTATTTTGTAAATTAATATATAATCTAATAAATATTGAAATAAATATTTTTAAGTAATGTACCTAACTTTCTTTAAAAAAACTAACCAACTTTATATTAATGGCATTAAAGAATACTCACTTTCAAAACATAGAAATCACATGAGTATTTTACCTCAATAAAATACTGTTCATGCACATACATGGCAAATCAACTCAGCATACGTCCCTTTCTCAGTTTCCCTCACACAGAAATAGTTGATTTCTAACCAAAACGCAAAAATGCAACTTTTAATTACCTGAACCACTCTAACGCCGAGCACCCGCACAACAGCAACTTGCTGCTTTTATAAGGAAGGGCAGAAAGGGAATAAGGGATAGGATCTTCGTACGTTGTGAACGTATATTAGGGAATAAGGGATAGGATCTTCGTATGGTGAGGTATGGGGATTCCCCGACGTCAATAAGCTACTGCACCATGTTCTTCAAATCGGACTATGTTATCAGCATCCTGTTCAACATGCCACATGTAGAGTTTTTTTTTTTTTTTTTGGGTGAATAAAGGGTACCTGCCCAGTACAATTATGCAATAACTAGGCGAGGGATACCTATCCCTGCCATGTCATCATTTAAAATACATAAAACCTCATTTGTCGTTGTGAACCGGCCATATGGTCCTTTGTTCCTGTTGTAGAATACCCATTTGTGCTAGTTGGTGTGTACATCTGTTGCCCTCATGGTACACGTGTTTAAACGTGACTTTCCATTCTCTTCTCACCAACTCTCTTGCATCCTCATTGTCAACTTATGATTTCCTAACCTTTCAGCGGAGACTTTTGTGGCCGCTGAAGGTTTCGGCGGCGACAAAAAAGGCTTTCAGCGGTCACAGAAGGGTATCTTCAATGGCGACTTTTCTTTTCACCACCTAAGGGTACTTTTGTCGCTGTTGAAAGTATATTTTCAAAATTATTAAAAAATAATAATTTACTCTGACGACTGCCACATCATCACTGGTCGGCGCCATCACCAACGACTACCACATCACCACCATTCCTTACACACCACGTGTCGCCACATATATGCCACTTCACCTACGCCACATGTCGTCATCTGATAAATCAGAAGTTTTGTCTCTTCTAAGAATCGAACCTCTAACGCATTGGCTGTATGTGTGAGCCTTTACCAGTTGAGCTGCAATAACTTTACATACTTTGAATACATATTTAAATATATATATATATATATAATATTTTACTATATAATAAAGTATAGACATTTATATAGACACACATATTTAGGTATATATATTATTTGTGTATATATATCTATATATACAATATCTAATATTATTATAAACTAAAAATAAATTGGATTTTAATTTTATATATAGAAGATCATTGATTGAGTAATATATTATTATAATGAACTAATATTTTTATAAAATTACAACAATATTAATTTAATAGTTTTTTTCCTTAAAAATATTAGTTTTAGATAAAAAAAATTATCTTTAACAAAAAATTTTGCAAATAAAATTTAAAATAAATAATTTTTTAATAATTTAAAAGTAAGAAAAAATCCTAACCTTTAGCGGCAACAGAAAATGTTGCCGCTTAAGGTATTAAATTTTACAAAAATTTAAATAATTTAAAATTAAAAAAAATCATAATCTTCAACGGTGACAGAAAATGTCGCCGCTGAAGGTATAAATTTAAAAAAAATTAAATAATTAATTTTTAAATAATTTTAAATTAAAAAAATTATAACCTTGAGCGGCGAAACAAACTGTGGTCGCTGAAGGTATTAAATTTTTTAAAAAAATAAATAATTAATTTTTAAATAATTTAAATTTTAAAAAATATATTAACCTTTAGTGGCAACGGAAAATATTGTAGCTGAAGGTATTAAATTAAAAAAAATAATTAATTAATTTTAAATTATTTAAAATTTTTCAAAAAATCATAACCTTTAGCAGTGACAGGTTAAGGTATTAAATTTAAAAAAAAATTAATAATTAATTTTTAAATAATTTAAAATTAAAAAGAATTCTTACCTTCAGCGGTAACAGAAAATGTTGCCGTTGAAGGATACCTTTTGTCACCGTTAAAGGTATCCTTCAACGGCGATTTTTTTGTAGCCACTGAAAATTATCGCTAAAATATTTTTTTTTTGTAGTGATTGTATCTCCTCTTGTAACTTTGTAAATAATTCCTTATTATAACACCAGTATTCCTTGGCATTTCAAAATGTTTCTCATGCGTTTGTAAATTCCTCCACCTCCAAATGTACCAGCAAGCAACTACAAATAGTTCTGGCTAGAAGATCTCATCCTCCTCCTTTCCTCTATATTTGACATTTTTTATCACCAAACATTCCAAGGTTCTCTAAAGAAAACTCGTTGTTGTCCTATTGGAACAATTTGTCACCAGATTGCTTTGGCTAGAGAGCATTCTCTAAGGGCATGCATGATATTCTCATCCTCCTTTAGACAAGCTGACATCTTGGATTGTCTCCACTCCATTTGATTGTTATAGAGTTTATTGATAGACATCTCTGAGCAGTCTTACTCTCTCCGGAACCTTTAATTTCCATATTATTCACCATAAACTCCTTCCTTTTAACCAAGCGTAGGCACTGGTTGTTGTGAATACCCCATCCTTTATTAATTGCCATTGGAGAGAGTTCTCTTGATCCCACTCTATATTTGCTTGGAATTTTTCTTTGAGGAGGACAATTTCCTTCCAAAACTTGGAATTAGTTGGTTTTGAAGTCAAGTCACCTACTTTTTCCATATTCTCGTCGTATTTCCCAAGTAAAACTTGAACCCTTATGCTCCGTTTGGTAGGATGGAATTGAGAGGGTGAGAAGTGGAATTGGAAGTGGAACCCATATTATGGGTGTTTGTTATCAATGAACCCACTTCCATGGAACTCTCAGTTCCATCAAAATTGGTGGAACCGAGTTCCAAGCCTCACCCATGGGAACCTAGTTCTAGTTCCATGGAACTGGGTCCTTGACATTTTTGCCCCTCCCCCTTCTTCCAAAAGCTAGCGATGATGGTGAATGACGAGGCGACGGTGAGCGACGAGGTTGTTATATATGATTAGTTTTGATGATGTCAAATATATAAGAGCAAAAAGTTTTTATAATGTATATTGACTAACTACTATACTTAATGTAAATTTCTTATATAGTTTGGTCAATGTAAAGGAGAGAAATTGTTTAAGTTTAATTGTTGAGAATGAAGAAGTAGGAAGATTTTATAAAATAAAATGAGAACATCAAGTTTCAAGTTTTTATATTTGGAATTGGAGGATGATGTGGTTAAATAACTCAATTTGAAGTTTACATATATGTTATATCATCATACTTTGAGTTACATATCATCTAATCTTCATTTGGATGCTCAAAATGGTTTCTGGAAGTCAAAACTTGAGTCC
>QFDD01005286.1:0-16594 GCA_006871305.1 Vachellia collinsii | reverse complement strand
TTGAATTTAAAATTTTCGTCTTCATTGTGCGATGCTGTAATTTTACTTTCATTGTTACTCGTGTTTTTAAGTATCATTGATTATGACGTATCATTGATTATTCTAGCTCTCTTGCATTCTTTTTTAGCTGGAACTTGTTGTCAATGAAGTGAAGCAACTTTTGCCTCCAGGTACCCGCAAACAGCGTGTGCCTGGGAGTAATGGAAGTAGTAGCTCATCGAGGAGCAACGCCTTGCAAGAGGATAAATTAGCTCGTTCAAATATTCAAAGAGCAAGGAGCTGGCTATTGGAAACGCATCTCGCAAAACAGAGAGTTGAAATCTTCTCTAAAGTAGAATACACATAGGTATTGATTATGTAATTGTCGTTAACATGATTTAAAATTTAATTCACTGGTTCCGAACCATCTCACACAGAGTTTGCTCACAAACTGCAGGGATCCATTGTTACTCCCATGGTAAAACTGGGCCTTAAAAGTTTGCGGGAATTTGTCAGGCTCCAAGCTTTTAACCGGAGCGGATTTCAGCAAATTCAGCTGGATATTCATTTCCTAAGGACTCGTTGAAGGGAAGTCGTTGAAGATGAAGCCGCCATGGACTTTTTGCTTGACGAGGTTGGAAAAATAATCATATATGTATAGTCACAGTATTTTGTGGTGAACTGATCACTCACTCCTCCTTCGCTTCTCTCTCTGTCTGCACCTACATATTATGTCATTTGGGGGGCACAGGTTATTGTTGCTGCTGCAGAGCGAAGCCTCGATCCAATACCTCTAGAGCCTCCGATTTTGGACGAACTTATACAATCGAAGTTGGCAAAGAAATCTTGCCCTGTACAATTTATAGTGGGGGAGACAGTGTTCGGTTTTGATCGTTCCATGTCTACCGCGTAAGACGACATAAGGTCGGGGTCAAGAGAAGCAGTATTTGCCAGACGTGGCTCTGGTTGCAACCTCTGTGTGGGATCCGTTTGGAGTAATTCGTTCATTCACCAGACATTCTGGTTTCGGCCAATAGTAATGAATGATATGGAAGAGAACAAGTGGGTAGTGTGCAGTGGAAAGAACTCAAAGAACATGTGTCTCTGAGGTTCTTCTACGTTATTTTTCACATTGAGTCTGATTTTATTTGATGAGATTGAAATTAACCCAACAAATAAAACTCCAAATTACACGATCATATAGGAGGCTGGGAGCCTGGGAGTTGTTCCCTCCTTGACCTTGGGCTTTCCTACATGCTTGTCTTCCCTCAGTTATGGTCGACCTTGTCATAAGGCCCATTTCATACCACACCCGTGGGTTGGCGTTGGGTCCTTTTTTTTTTGGAGAGAGAAATTGAAGCACTTCTTCAATCCCAGTTAAAAATCTCTAAGGGCTTGTTTGGGAAGTAACAAAACCTAGGTTTCAAACCTTGGTTTCACAGAATCTGAGGTATGTATGTGAGAGAGTTTTATCTCGGTTTACGTGAAAGTGATTTTGAGAATTGATTGGCAAACAAGCTCTAAATTTCGTGTTCACGTGCTTTATCGTTGTTAGTATTGGATCAATATACATTGTATATACATCATGCTTCGCCTTTTGTTGTGGAAAGCTCAATCACTGTCACGCTTTATTGCAATGCCATGGTGAATCTAATTGTCATAAGTATCATGTTATATCTCTCATGCCGCAGAGGTAAAATTGGGAGGATCAAGATAGTTCACAAGGCCAAGCGTTCATTAAACTAGCATGGACATGTTACTTTGCCCATCGGTAAAATGATGCTTGTAATCTAACTGATTCGTCACTTTTAATCTTAATAATCGTGTTCTCTTTTCTTGATTAAAATCACATAGAGCGAAACTCTACTAGATTCAAACACATTATTTTACTGTTTTATTTAAAATTTGCTTAAAAGTCACGCCCTGCACATATATAAAGGTCACGTTTGACAATGACTTTTCTACTTGTGGAATGCATTCCCCCAGCAAAAGACCGTTTGCGTTTTTTGTTCATGTTTGGAAAACAAACGGTGGCAAATGCATTCCAGAAAATGGAGAAAAGTGAAGCGAATGCGTTTTACCGTTGGGAGCAATGAAGTGACTGTACGGGAAGTGGCAGGCTTTGCAGAGTGTCGTTTTGTGCTGCCTCTCTCATCAGTCAGATACCCCACGCGAGCTCTCTCTTCATCCACCTCATAAAGTCGCGTCAAAGCTTCGTTGAGCTTCAACCTTTTACCCTTGTCTCAACTCATTCGCGGCGGTCTCTTCCTCCACCTTCACGCATCCTCAGCTCGTCAACCTTCACGGCGGTCTCTTCCTCCACCTTCGCGGTGGTCAGATGCTTGAAGCCACCGTGCTGCATTGGAGGAGATATGCGTCTCAAAAGCCTCAAGTCTCAGATGCTCCAGCCCCTTTCGAGGAACGTCTTAGATCTGAGTCTCAGAAGCTCCAGCCTCTTCCTTCTAACGTGTCAGATCTGCGTCTCAGAAGCCATCGTCTCGGGAGCTCAGCTCGCCAGGTTGCGTGGAGGATCCGAAATTTTCCGGTGGTTGAGCTGTTGAGTAAAACCTCGTCCACCCATCTCATATTTTCGTGTGAGCAGGGAGGAGGTAATTTTTTTTCAGAGATGCATCGCGTTTTTGACACCCCGAAAAGCATCATCCCATTTCCAAGCTTTCCTCTTCACTTGTTCTGTGTTGTTGCTGGCTTGAAATCTGATATTTGGTATTGATCTAATTGCTCATAGATATTTTGTAGCTTGTTATAGAACTGATTTGATGGCTAGAGTATGTGTTCTGTTTTTTTTTTAACTTGGACGCAGCTCTTGGGGTGACGGTGATGAATCACTGGTCTTTATTTAATTTTGTTGGTCATGGGTACATAATTGAATCATAGGGACGAGGAGGAGGGAGAGATGGGAAGAAAAGGGCCTTGAAGGGGGTAGAGCTATGGGGATGTATAGAAGTGAGTGCTTAGGGGGTTCTGTTAGCTTCAAATTGACCTATGATGTCCTAATCCTTCACTGTGTCTAAAATTATTCACCATTTATTATTAGGATATCTCGGTCCGTATAGACGTGAGCGTTATCACCTTGCACAATTTAGACAACAACCTGGATATAGAAATATTGACGAAGCATTCAATTATTACCATTACAGTTTGAGGTGTACTATAGAAAGGACATTTAGGGTTTGGAAGAGTAGATTTGGAATTTTACAACATATGCCGGCATACAAGTTCAAAACACAAGTCTACAATGTTTGTGCAACCATGGCTATACATAATTTTATTAGGTGAAATACTGATTAGTGATGTAGATTTTGTGAGAGCTGCAAGTGAAAATGTTGAGCTTGATGACAGTGACAATGGTGACACTGAGGAGGCATCTTCATCCAATGTACAATCATTTTCAACACATATGAATATCGTTCGTGACAACATTAGAGATCTAATTGTACAAACATTACAATTCAATTAATTATGTAATGCTATTATTACTTGGACAATTTTACTTTTCAATTATATGTAATATAAATATATTTTAATTTATCCCATCTTTTTATCATTTTAGTTTTCTCTACTCATTTAACAAAATTACTATTAGTTGAACAGTTTCAATTTTTAATGGTATGTAATTTACATGTATTTTTATTTTTTTACATTTTTTAATCATTTTATATTTTTCTAATTTTATCACAATATATAAAATAATATATATGTATTAAGTATTTTATATTTTTCATAATTTTTTCCAAAAGTCACTTCTCCAACATTTATTTAAATATAAATGCATTCTATCAAAAGTTATTCTGAATCTAACATGTCCAAACATAAATACATTTTACCAAAATGCATTATGACTAAAACTCATTATTTCAAAATGCATTTTTCCAGAAATCATTTTACAATGGTTTTCAAACAAGCTCAATGTGCTGCGCTGTAGCATTATTCATCAGGGTGAAAAAAGGAGCGGAACCTCCAATTTAGCGTTCATTAATGAATAATGATTTTTCCCCGGGGTACAGATTGACATTTGTTTGTGGGATTCGGATCTGGACGCGAGATATCGGGTCGTATGTGGACGACTCATTTCAGTGAGGCCATGGGCCTTTGCCAGATCGATTCCCCTGAATTGGCGATTCCCGGGAAAACTACCGTAATTTCCCGCCAGGTTTCAGACTTTCAGGTTCTTATATATACATATATATATATATATATATATAGAAAAGCGCTCGTCGCTCTTCGTTTCTGCTTTAGTTCATCACAACCTACTTTTCTTCCCCAGCAATGCCTTCATCACGTCGTCAGAGCAATGGCCGATCGCCCCTCGTCAATCCTCAGCGGCAGATTACAACCTTCTTCTCAAGAACCACATCTTCCCCCTCCTTTCCTGCCCAGCAAAAAGCCAACCCGAACCCCTCTCCCCCCTCCATTGTTTCCAAGCAGAAAGTAAGCCCTAGTCCAATCTCAGACCGGGAACCCAGTCCTAGCCCCAGCCCTTCTACGCCGTCCCCTTCCAATCCGAAATGCAACAAACCCCTTCTTCTCATTGGCACCTCACCCCTCTCTCCATCTCATCCCACCCCCTCACCCTCACCATCATTGGATAGCTTGTCGTACGGACAAGAGGTTGTCGGAAGAAGGATCAAGGTTTATTGGTCTCTGGATAAAAGCTGGTACGAAGGCCGTGTCAGCTCATTCGACAAGCACACCGGTAAGCATTTGGTTCTATACGATGATGATGAAGAGGAGTCACTGGAACTTGCCAAGGAGAAGATTGAGTGGGTTCAACTTCAAGATACTGTGAAGAAGTTCAAACGGCTGCGTCGTGGCTTATACGCTGCGAAGCAAATGGTGACTGAGGATGAGGGAGCAGAGAATGTGGATGTCAGGCCAGAAGAAGGTAGTGGTGATGATAGTTACGATGATGATTCTAGCGATGATGATTGGGGGAAGAATGAGATTGCGAGTGACGCTGAGGAAACAGATGAAGACATGGAGCTAGAAGACGGGGAGGATGTAGCCGAGAGGTCTAATGGTAAAAGAGGCATAAAGTTCGAATCCACAAAGCGGAGACCAAGTGTGGGAGAGAAACCTGGACCTGCAAAAAAGAACAAGATGGCATTAGAACCTGGGAAGGGAAGTTTAAAGGTCTCAACGTCGGAGCTTAAAAGTAATCCGGACAGTAAGTGGCCAAGTGTGCTTTCACTTTTTCTATCGGGGGAGGTGTTAGAGGCAGGGTTTATATGTTTCCTTTTATTTTCTTCCTTTCATCCCTTAATTATTTCTTAAGGGATTTAAGTCTCTATTTTTTAAAACGCGTTGTCTAATGTTGAGGGGAATATCGATTTTGAGGTCTACCTATATTGTTTATTCTCTTAATCATGGGAAGTTCAGATTTATGAGTGGGCTGCATGCATTGTTTGTCAAATAAGTTAGTAATCAATGAGCAAAAGCACCGTTTAATGGGTAGCGCAATGCATCTCAAACGGAGACCAATAGATGTCTGGAATGTATAACGGTTAAATTTAAGTCATCTCTTTGCAGGTAAAAAGTCATTTAATGAAATTGATGGTGTTGCAACTGATGATGCCTCTGACAGATTTGCTGCACGTGAAGCCGAGAAATTGCATTTCCTCCGAGTGTAAGTGCTGGCAAGAGTGGGAGAGTGCTTTCCTTACCCATAGTTAGGTGTTTCTGATGGCCGGCTGCTTTATTGGTATTGCCATGGGTTTTGTTAAGCAAAAATTATGCTTGGCTTTTGTTAAGTATGCGCATGCTTGAGTAGCAGGACAAAGATTGGCTATCATTAAATACTCTTTGCAGCCTGTTCTCTCTCTACACAACAACTCAAGAATTCAATGAAAATGATATGCATTTCTAAGCAATTACTGCTGCTGCTTTTCTGTCCTTTAATTTGAAGGCTTTTATTGCAATATTTTTATGGTGCGTTGTATATAATGTTGGAATAGAGATCGAAGAGATGCCAAACAAAGACGTCCAGGAGATGAAAATTATGATCCAAAGACCCTGTATCTGCCTTCTTATTTCTTAAAGAAATTGTCAGATGGGCAGGTAATTCCTTCTAAAATAGTGTAGTAAGACTCTGAAAAGCTTCTCGTGGAATATTATTAACAAGGTTGTCTGATTAATATAGAAACAATGGTGGGAGTTCAAGTCGAAGCATATGGACAAAGTTCTGTTTTTTAAGGTATCTAGTTTAATATGGCCAAGATTTATTGGCACCATATGTGGCCCAGAAGAAAAGGTTTTCTTGGTGCCATCACTCTGAAGTCTAATAAAACATCTTTTTGGCTGGAGCAGATGGGTAAATTTTATGAACTTTTTGAAATGGATGCGCATGTGGGAGTGAAAGAGCTTGACTTGCAGTATATGAAGGTCAGTATGAGTACTATAGAGTTCTAGACATTCTTTAGGACCTTGAGGTGCTCCATTTCTCTCTCTCTTTTTTTTCAAACACGCATTTTAATTCTGGCCTCTCACCTTTGGTTACTAACATCATTAAATTGTCTGAAGAAAATCATGAGAGCCTGGGTAAAATATATCTAAGCCCTTTAGTGCTTGAATCGTTTCTTATTTGTTTATATATATTTTCCTTTTTAGGGGGAACAACCTCATTGTGGATTTCCAGAGAAGAATTTCTCAATGAATGCGGAGAAACTGGCTCGGAAGGTTTGCCTTTTTCTTGCCTTTGTTTCTTATTTTATTTCTCACACTGAACTTGAGCATATCAGTGGGCCAACTTGCAACTTGCGGAGAAACTTAAACTTACTAGAACTTTTCTGGCAGAGCAGGGCTATCGAGTTCTTGTTGTAGAGCAGACTGAAACACCTGAACAATTGGAGATTCGTCGCAAGAAGGGTTCTAAAGATAAGGTCCAATTACATTACTTCTTACAGTTGCCTGAAAAATGAAAAGTCACATTCTGTTTCTCAATGTTATTTTTTGGTACAACCTGTGAAGGAGTGAGTTCCATGTTTGTACCTTATATTCCTTCTCTGCGTCCTGTTTTTATATATAATTTTATGATAAACCTGGCTTCAAATTCCTCTTGTTGATATGTTGGTGTTGGACTGTTGGTAAAGGAAAGCTTTTATAATCTTGACATAATTCTCTTTTAGGTTGTGAAACGGGAAATATGTGCATTGGTTACAAAAGGAACGTTAACTGATGGGGAGTTGTTGTCGGTAAACCCAGAAGCTACTTATTTAATGGCCCTAACTGAGTGCCACCAAAACAAGGAAAATGAAAGCTTGGGACGTATTTATGGTGTTTGTGTGGTTGATGTTACTACAAGCAGAGTCATTCTTGGCCAGGTTTGCCGCTTTACAGTTTAGTCAATGACATGTTTTGTAATATGAATTTATTTCTTGGATGGGTCCATGAGACATCATCAAGGATAAAGTACCAAATCATTTAGACATGTACCTATAATATTAATTGCCATTCAACCTCTGCTTAAATTAGGGTTTACCTCTGTATGACAGTTTGAGGATGATTCAGAGTGCAGTGCCTTGTGCTGTCTTGTGTCTGAACTTAGGCCAGTGGAAATTGTAAAACCTGCTAAACTGCTTAATGCTGAAACAGAGAGGGTACTGCAGAAGCATACAAGAAATCCTCTAGTCAATGAATTAGTTCCTAATGTGGAATTTTGGGATGCTGAGAAAACTGTTAATGAATTGAAGAGATTTTATGGCCATTCTGGTCTTTCTAGTGTCGGAGGTGATGGGATAGGATGCATGCCAGATGTTTTGCTGGAGTTGTTGAGAGCAGATGATAAAAGTAGAAGTGCACTTTCAGCACTGGGTGGTGCTCTCTATTACCTGAAACAGGCATTCCTTGATGAGTCATTGCTTAGATTTGCACAATTTGAGATGCTTCCATGTTCCAGTTTCACTGGTCTTGCTTCAAAACCATACATGGTTCTTGATGCAGCAGCCCTGGAGAACCTTGAGATTTTTGAGAATAGCAGAAACGGTGATTCTTCAGGGTATTGTCATCTGATGATGAGCATTCTGTACATTTCATATTTAAAAATGATAAATACTTCCTGTTTATCTTTTACTGAAATGATGCATCTCCTGCAGCACGCTTTATGCACAATTGAACCAATGTGTTACTGCATTTGGAAAGAGACTGCTGAAGACATGGCTAGCGAGACCATTATATCATCTAGAGAAAATCGAGGAACGCCAAGAAGCTGTGGCTGGTCTAAGGGTAGGTTTCATAATTATGCAGTTCACTTCTGATTTTAAAATATAATCATGCTATGACTAATTATTGACCATACGTTTGGTGGGGACAAAATTGATCGAGGTTACTAATTGTTTTGATGTGTGATTTGCTGTTCAGGGAGTTAATCTACCTTTCTCACAAGAATTCCGGAAAGAGTTGTCAAAGCTACCTGATATGGAGCGGTTGCTAGCACGCATATTCTCTAGTAGGTAAAAGCAGCATTTACAAAATATTGTGCATCAGTTACCTGTAATTTAATGCATAAAAACTGATGATTCTCTTGATTATTTCTGCTCCTCTACTTTCATGAATGCAGTGAGGCTAGTGGCAGGAATGCTAGTAAGGTGATTCTATACGAGGATGCTGCAAAGAAACAACTGCAAGAATTTGTTGCAGCATTGCGTGGATGTGAACTAATGGCACAAGCATTGTCATCACTTTGTGTCATTTTGAACAATAATGAATCTAGACAACTTCACCATTTGTTAACACCTGGTACGATAAACCTCAGTGAGCATATTTTTTCAACTACTGTGGAGTGACTGTTTGATTTATTCATTGTTGTCATTTGCAGGAGAAGGCCTTCCTGATGTTCATTTACTTTTAGATCACTTCAAGGATGCCTTCGATTGGGTTGAAGCCAATAACTCTGGACGCATAATACCTCACAAGGGAGCTGATTCTGAGTATGACTCAGCCTGTAAAATGGTTGATGAGATTAAATCCACCTTATTACAGCATCTCAAGGAGCAAAGGAAATTACTTCGGAACAATTCAGTAAGATCTCTAAGGACATCATTGGTGTTTAATCATTTCATTGTATTTAACAATGTCTGAATGCTGTCATTTGGTTATTTTAGATTACTTATGTATCTGTTGGAAAGGAGGCATACCTGTTAGAAGTGCCAGAAAGTTTGTGTGAAAAGATTCCACGGGATTATGAGATGAGGTCGTCCAGAAAGGTAATAAACCAAACTTTTGACAGTGGAATAGTTGAATGCAAGCTGTGTAGTCCTGATTTCTATGATTGGATCTACGGTAATGTTATATTGTCTGGCCTTTGTATTGTATGGAGGCCTGCTAGTTTTTGAGCATTTGCACAAATGCGGCAGTAGATGGATTTTTGCGTATGCCAGTCAGCATAAATTGCTTTTCCAGATAAAATAATTGGTCTTTCATTCTTGCATCCTGTACATGCAGGGTTTTTTCAGGTACTGGACTCCAGATATTAAAGAGTTAGTGGGAAAACTTTCTGAAGCAGAACAGGAAAAGGAATGCTCCTTGAGAAGTATTTTGCAGAGATTAGTTTGTCGTTTTTGTGAACATCATACAAAGTGGAGGCAGTTATTGTCTGCTACTGCTGGTACATAGTTCTATCCAACTGTCTTTGTTCTTAATGACAGTGCAATAAAACAGTAGTTGCCTTAGATTTTTAGTGACCATATTGTACTGCAATGAGAAGTATAAATTGAAAATCTTCATTTGAAAGGTTATTTTTATTTCATTTTAAGCGTTGTTATGCAATAAATATATAGATATATTATTTATTTTAAGTAAATTGATAAATAATCATTTTTGTTGGGTACATGATGGCTCAATCTTTGATGATATTAAAGTTGGAACATCGCGTGTTTTTTTAATTCTGTTATTCAATTATTTATTAGTTGTTATGCCATGTGTATTAGTGTAGTATGCATGTAATTCATTTCATTTTATTCTTTCTGTTGTAACACTTGTCTGCTATATAGTGTATTCTTTATGGCAGAATTTATCTCCCATGGCCTTCACTTTTCAGTGACCCTATTTCACACCATAAGATTTCTTCGATTTTATATTCTTCTGGCCTTTTGATCTAAATGGAGAAGTATAAATCAGAATATAGCAACCATCAAGCAATTATGACTTCTCAACTTCCCTTGAAGGATATATAGTAGACATAAATCAGCTTCTTTTGCCCACTTGTAAGGTGGCTGTGAAATAACCAATGAGAAAAAAAAGTATAATTGGGTGAGGTGCATGTCTAGAACACATGCTCCCTTACTAGCCCTTGTATAATGAATGCATTCACCTATTTGGTGCTTGTCATGATGTTTTTCCGTAATCGAATGGAAGATGAAAAGCTTTTGCGTGGCTTAAAATGGATGTCACATGTTGCAGAGCTGGATGTCTTGATCAGCTTAGCTATCGCCAGTGACTACTATGAAGGTCCAACATGCCAACCAAGATTCCTAGGCTCGCAATGCACAAAAGAAACTCCATGCCTGTCTGCTAAAAGTTTAGGACATCCAGTCCTTCAGAGTGATTATTTGGGCAAGGGTGCCTTTGTACCAAATGACATAGCAATTGGTGGTCCACAACAGCCAAGCTTTATACTTATAACTGGCCCTAACATGGGTGGAAAGTCGACACTTCTCCGCCAAGTCTGCTTGGCAGTGATTTTGGCTCAGGTTAAGTTTTCATTCATGTTGCTTCATTTTGATTTTGGCCCTAACATGGTTGGTTTGTTCCCTAGCCTAGAGTGACAGAATTGTTTCGTTAAAGAAGAGTAACAGAATTAGAAACTCATATTTTGAAACTGTTGCACACTGGGACCCCAATCTAATATGCCAAAGCAACTAGTATTTTCCATGGAGCACTTGTACAACCTAGATTATACATGATGGTAGCTGAATTTGTTTTTTTTTGGAGTGGGAGGGTAGGCCAGCCAACCTCACGTGGTAAAATAAGGTTTCCTGTTATTGTAGTGGGAGAGTGGACCTTATTGGGTATTGTTAAATAGGCTTCTCTTTTGATGCTCAAGTCACTCATTTAGTTTTTTTTGCAGGTAGGAGCTGATGTTCCGGCCAAAAGTTTTGATTTGTCGCCTGTAGACCAAATCTTTGTTCGGATGGGTGCTAAGGATAATATCATGGCTGGCCAAAGTACATTTTTAACTGAGCTTTCAGAAACTGCAACCGTGCTGGTGAGATGCCCTTGCATACGCAATGTGATTTAATCTAATCAAGGTTCAATTGGTTTAGTAAAAATAATGACATAGGACATTCCTACTATTCATTTTTAATATGTTTTTTAGGATGCTCAATAAGTTACTTGATGGCTCCCAGCAGCCCCAAAAACTAGACAATTATATTTTGAAGGGTGTTTCTTCTTAAGGACATGAATGGGTAGTAACAGAAATATCTCCAAAACATAACAATCAACGAGCAAATGACACAGTGAGGAAGGCAATATTTGCCTTGTCTTTTTTAATCATTGCATACAGAATGTTCCCTCTCTGATGGGATTGATTACTCTGCAATATCTTTGCCTTGAAAAGCTTTTTAAACCCTATTTTGAATGCCCATTATGCATGATATATCAGCTATTAAGCACTGTTTTTTCTTCTGCATATCTAATTGGTGAAGACAGTCATCAGCCACTCGCAATTCATTGGTGGCTTTGGATGAACTTGGACGTGGGACCTCAACTTCGGATGGACAAGCCATTGCGTAAGTGACTGTAATAGGATTAGGCGCACATATTGTCACCAGTGGTTTCAGTTCCGTGAAGATTATTCAATGTCCTGAATTCTATCTTAGTTTGTGCTGTGTTTTTCAAATATTTGTCAGGGAATCGATACTTGAATATCTTGTGCAAAAGGTGCAGTGTCGTGGAATGTTTTCTACTCATTATCACCTATTAGCTGTTGATTATCACAAGGACCCCAAGGTATGCCGAGGTTTCATCCGGTAGAGTTAATTAGAAGTCATTTACCCCATCATCATATTCTATAGCAAGTTAATGTATTTGAATGCCTAAATAGAGTCATCTACTCACATATTGTTATAATAAGTGTTGCTGTTTAGTGAGATAATGTGAATAAATAGTCTCACTTTTCTTTTTGGCTACTGTTTCTGCCTTTCTGGTATTTCTGCTCATTTTCAGTCATGTTTTTTGTGCATTTGTTGTAAAGGTTTCTCTCTGCCATATGGCATGTCAAGTTGGTGATGGAGTTGAAGGTGTGGAAGAAGTCACATTTCTTTACAGGTTGACATCCGGTGCATGCCCTAAGAGCTATGGTGTTAATGTTGCTCGGTTAGCTGGTATGGTCACATTTCTTTTTCTGACTCATGTTTGGCGGCTGTGAGATCGTTGGTTACTAGTTAGCTTGTGTTGGTGTAACACCCATATTCATGAGGATTTTGCGTTGATATGGATCCATTAAGCAAGCATAAAACAGATGGATCTTACTACCTTAGTACTGACATTCATTCTTCACTCAGAAATGGGGCCTAAACTTGAGGTTGACATTCTATTACTATTCATGTAGACAGAGGTTTGGGTGATTAATTTTCAGTTTGAGAATAAGTTAAAAAGAAATTTAGATGAAATATTCTCATTTCAGCTCATTCTTTTTTGTACCTAAATAAACAATTTTTACATTTCATTCTTTCCAAAATCACTCCCTTTGCCTTCACCTCTATTCATCAGAATGTAATTGCAGGGCCAGGCAGATTACACTGCCATATTAATTCTAGCTTTCATGATTTGCTCCATTATTAATTATTTCTTATTCTGAAAAAAAAGGAATAAACTTTATTTCAGGACTTCCAACTTCGGTTCTTCGGAAGGCTGCTGCTAAATCTAGAGAATTTGAGGCTGCATACCGTAAACACAGGAAGGCGTCTCTGAAAAACAATGCTTCTAATCAAAGCTGGGCTGATGAGATGGCAGTCATTCAAAAATTTATCAATGCCACCACAAACTTGAGTTTCCAGGAAAACTTCGATAGTTCCCTCAGCGAACTCCATACTAAAGCAAGAGCACTGCTGCAATGTTAAACCATTCCAAGACATTTTTTAATCTCCGCTAATATCAAATGGCTAGTCATTGCTGGTTTTATCATCAGTTATAAGTCATTCTTCGATGGTCAACCATTGTTTTAGCCATAATATGTTTTATATCAATCGTAACATCACAGCTGAGTCATGCTTGTTCGATGTTAGAAGTCTAACATCTGTGCTTTTGTTGGAAATATTTTGGTCGCCTGTAAATAATTATAGTCAGTGAATTGGTCCAAGCTCAGTTTGCTGGTGTGCTTTTTGTACGCGTTTGGCTTGCTATCCTTTTGACTTGTGCCAGAAGTGAATACTGTAGGTGAATTCGGTCGTTGATTGTACTGGAAAGTATTTGAAAAGATTCAGTTTTTGGTGGGTTTGGGGGGGGGGGTAGTAGAGACTAGAGAGAATGAAAATGCATTTGGATTTAATTTATGGATTCCATTACTTTTTGCCACGTAAAATTAATGTACCATAGGTGTTGGAACTCATCAAAAGCATCAGGATGATGCTATGAAACATGTGAAAGCAAAGTTGGACTGCCTATGTGTGTCTAAAAATCACATCACGCAGTGGCCCGTTTTCGCTGTCATATCCATCAGACATTGCTGCGCCATCTTCAGAATCCTGAACGTGTACGATAACCGTCGAGCTATCAGTTGCCAACTCCAACCAGACAATCTAGCAGCAATTGTGATAACAACGTTAAAACTAATGAACCTGATAGTGGCGCTGAATTATGTTTTGAATCGCTCCAATCATTCTAATAATTACGAACATGGGCAGCACAATTCCGCCCGCCCTTAGTATTAATACCTGGCAGAAATAATCACCGCAACAAAAACTTCATTATTAGATGGAGTTCGAAAAGCTTGTTCCTCCATAATAATCGCAACCGTTTTGGAATTCAAATCCTTACCGTTAGAAGTGTAAATGGGTAATCTTCTGTTCCACTCGTAAGCACAGCAAGAAGATGTCTCACAAGCATAAAGAGTGTAAACTGCCAATTAGAGAAAAAGAGAGTTGTTATTAAAGAGTCCAATTTGAGAATTATTGCTATTGAGAATAATAGATGCTTACTGCCAAGGCCAGGAATCGACAGTAAGATGCACTTCTATCTGCTGCAGACGTGCATTCAGAATAATCACTTTCTATTGCCACTCTTTCAACTATTGCCTCCAATCTTGCATTCAGAGCTTCTTCCTCCATTATTGAAATTTGCAAGCTTTCTCTGTAATAATTCAGTCACTGGTCAATGGTTCACACTTCACACTATGATGCTCTCAACTTTTCCATAAATTATTAACAAAGTAAGGGAAAAATTAACTGTGAACTGGGTCCACATTCAAGGACTTCTTGAAATGATTGCTTTGAATTATTAGTTGTTTTGGTACAACTTTGAGCGAACTGTACGCGGGAATTGAGAGGAGATGTAATAAAACAAATCAAAACCATTAATAAAATTACACATATTGGAAAAAGTACCGGATTGTCATTGCTTCGTCATTTATCTGCAATTTCTTTGGAGGAGGGGCCGTGTAACCTGGTTCATATTGCTGCCAATAAAGAGCCAAAAAGATATATATATATATATATATATATATAAGTAAGGTGTGCCAGAAGCCTTTTACGCTCTTGGCTCATTGAATTAATGTATACAATCACATCTCTAGCCAAATATTCCAAAGAAAAATTTCATTAATCCAGTTGCCCCGTTGAGAGTAAAAGATGACTAAACGTTAATTCAGCACAGGGTGAGATAGACTTCAACATTAAGCAATGGGAGCAAAAGGCCGAGAAAAAAGGGAAAAGAACAAGAAAAAGCGAAGGAAGAGGGAGAAAGGAAATTATCATGGTTTCTAAAAGTCACTATCAGAATGGACAGCCGACCCAAATTTGTATAACGACACCAAAATAAATTGATTCACACAACCAACTTCTTTTTCCCCTTTTCTCCTCAAGAAGATATTTCATTAATTTGTTTAGTAAGAAATTTATCAGAAAATTATTCGAATTAATTGAAGCAGGAGAAGAGAAAAGAATTGCAGATTACAAACTAAAGGAATGATCAACATTCATATACCTGAAGACATATTTCACAGATTGTATTGCCTTTCTCATTGCACCATCTCTGTATGCAATCCCTGTGAGCAAACTGAACAAGAAAACGGAGTTGTTAATTTTCAGAAAAAGATAGAGAGGCGAAGAAAACATGGCAGCAGTTTTATGCATGTGAGATTACCTTAACGGTGCCAGAACAAGCACATGGAGCTTCGAAGCTTTTTGAGCTCTCAAATTCTTCTTCGTGACATATTCTGCATCGAGAAATCGCAGGAATTGACTTCATATCATCTATAAACACAACAACATCACCCATTTTTCGCAATCCCGCTTCAGTCGCTCCCTCTGTTTCTCTTTGGTCTTCAAATCTCTGTTTTGTGTCACTGTGTTTGCCTCTGCCTCCTGGTTTGGATGATGGATTCTATTTATAGAACTCATACGTACACTTCCAAAATCACCCCTTCTCTCTTTTTCAAATGCACTATAAATGATGTCTCACTTGCTTTTTTCCCCGAAAATTTCAATTTTGATCAATATTTTCCTCGTAGCTCATCTGTCTAATTTCACTTTTTATCTAACTCTATTCATAAATCATGCAATTTTTTTTTACTGTATTAAATGTATTTCTTGCATTTAAGAAAGTGGAAACAAAATAATATTAAAGTGTTCTCGAGCTTTAATTAAATTTCATAATTATTTTTAACAAACAGAAAACGGTGTCCTTGAATTATGAACTTTTAGTCTTTGAGGCAGGCAGAAGTAGGAAACAATTCACGTAGAAATCTTACGGACCTACTCTTACTTTCTTACTAAATAAAGTCTTTTTTCCCATAGACAGAGACATGTATGTTACACATATAAAAGAGGTCACTATAGTTTCTGATACCTCAATAGGAAATAATGCAAAGATATTTACCCAGAAATAGGAAATTAACAAGGATGGGCGTGAAACGCGGTGCAAACTATTTTTTTTTTTAATCTGGTTAGAAATTCTGTTCCTTTTTAAAATTAAAATTGGAAGAGCTCTTTTTTTCCCCATTTTTGTTAGGAAGAGCTTAGAAATCAAATCGAATGAGTTCTGTGGATGTGTCTGAGCGTTCCGTCCGGTTCAAAATTGGGCTTCCAGATTCAAATGCGGGACCCTCAATCCCCACCAACGGTAATAAACGTTCAAACAATCTTCATTTTGAAATAATGGGCCCCCATATACCAAATCCCCTGCCACGTGGAATCGGTGGGCCCTCTTTCGATCTACGGTATCCGATCGTCTGTCAGAATCTTCAGCTTAGATGTAAACTCGCATGAGGATGACGGACTATATTTTAAACGACCTGTTTGAACATGTTTCTCAATATTTTATAATATTTTTATATATCTCTGAGATAAAATTTTTTTTATATACTTTATTTTAGATTGCATATGATCACTATTCGAAAGCTAATCCAAACAAGATCTAGAAGCATGTTTGGCAACCATTTATG
>QFDD01005285.1:0-16557 GCA_006871305.1 Vachellia collinsii | reverse complement strand
TTCAATGTTCCATCTTGGGTCTTGAAATCTCCTCCAAATGCCTACAAATAAAGGCAAAGAGCTTTGTAGAGGTTAAATGAATTAAAGATAAAGGCATTCATAGTTTGGATGAGATAAATGACCCATATTTACCCTTAAGTAAGCACATTGCAATGCATGAATCAATATAATCAATAATGGTATAAATGCATGTAAAATGAGGGTAAAGGTGTTACAAAACACTATAAAACACACAAGAAAACCATCTAAATATTGGGTTCTATCAAAGGGGTAGAGCATTTTATTAGTTTCAATGGAGAAAGTGGTCATATATATGTTGGAGAAAATGGAAACAACAATACACAGCCAACAAGGGAGGATGCAAGAGAAGAGGAGTGTGAATTTATTGACTTATTGTTGACTGCTGTTATTTGTTACCTTGTAAGTTGTCATTAAAATGATCCTGATTTGTAATTACTAACACCCTGAGTTGTCATTGGTTTCAAGATAGATAACGTGCTTCGAGGTTTGGATGGATCGTGTATTTCTGCATGGAACTTGTTTAATGAAGAGCCACTATCATTAGCATATGCTGTAGAAATTATCCAACTATTACACAATTTGTAATTGTGGTGGTGTAATTATGCTGCATGTAATCAAGGACTCTAAGTTATCAATATATACTCAAATGTTTTCAGCTCAAATTAATTTTTCAATTAAGTGTATTGTCATTTATTGTGCTCAGGTTGTCATTTAAGATCAATTCAATTGTCATTTAATGTTGGTGCTCGAGTAATCAATCAAGAACACTAAATTTTCAATGCTAGTGCTTGCCTTGTCAATTATGGTGCTTGAGTTGTCAATATGGTAGTTGGCCCTAGCAAATTTACAGTTGTCAATGATAGGCATTAACTTGTCAATGCAGTAGAAGAAAAATGCTTATTTTGACTACCCCTTTTAAACCACATTTAGAAGGTAAGGTTTAAAAAATATGACCGGTGGCATTTTGTAAATAATAATACAAATTTTTAGTCAAGTGCGGTATAAAAACAACCTATTTTAGACCGCACCTAACAGACACGATCTAAAAGGATGACTTTTTAAACCGCACCTAAAATGTCATCTTTATAAATGACTAAAAATTTAAAACCCCCAATTTCAAAAATTTTAAGTCATGCTCTCCTTCCTGATATCCTCATCGCCAGCCTCCTCTTCGTCTTCCTCCTCTCCAACACTATCATCACCTTGGAGGTCTCATATTCATATGTCTCCCCCTTGTCTTCAACCAAATCTTCAGGTGCTTATTCATATAATTTTTTTCTTAGATTTGGCTTTTTTATCTCGTTTCTCATATATTTTTTTAGCTCTAGTTTTTTTTTAAATTTGTAAGGAGCGAAGGGGTGAAGAAGACACAGGCATGGCCAAAGCTGAGTTTCTAAAACATTCACACTTGGATTATTGATGCTCCTAACTGCTAACAATAGGAGCGAACATCGCAGATCCACCAAACTCATTTGGAGTGGCCATCACTAGATTGATCTTCATCTTCTCTTATAAGCACAAGGCGAGGGACTTCCAAGAACAACATGATCTTATAGAAGTTTATATTATTTTTGTATATTAATTTGTTTTGCTTTGTGTATGGTATACACATGTGTATTAGATGAATTCTAAAATGAATAAGTATAAAATATGTGTTATAGCTAAATTCTACAAGATCCATCTGTATATGTTTCTCTATTATCTCATTCCCCTACCAACACTTGAGAACGAAGATGAAGAGGGCACAATAGGAGTAGGAGCTTGCGACTATTCTTTTTTAAAAAATGACACCTTTTAGACCACCACAAACATCCAATCTTCACTTGATGAAGTTCATCTCATGAGTACTTTTGCATTGTGTGTCAAGCATCGCCGTAGATAGTGCCATCCCACATCTATACCCAAGTTAGCACATGAATCCCACAAGAGTCCCTAAAATGAAAAATGTAGAACAAAGCATCAATTAAAGATATGACATTAACAAGAAAAGTCTTAAATAAATAGATTGTGATGTTAACTCACGTATCTGCTTGGACATGAACTTTCACCCAGTTAACTGGCATGTGAATTTGGACCTCCCTATCTAACAATTCAGGCTTAACCATTCCCATTTTTCTAAGGAAGCAATCTCTCTGTAAAATGAGAGAAAAAAGTAGTTCAATACGACTGTGAAGGAAGAAATAAGAACCTTAAGCAGACATTCACAAAATATTAAGAAAGTTAGTGCATAAATAACGGTTTGCTAATATATCCTTTGAGCTATCATCCCCCTTTTTTCTGTCCCTTTTATCACCCTTTCTATCTTGTGCATTATGGATGTGCTCATTTATGAAAGTTCTTACTATTAGAAATTTAGTATCTTTTCCCATTGCATAAGCACCTAGGGTTAGTAATTCCAAATCAAGTTATCTATCTTGAAGCCAATGACAACTTAGGGTGTTAGTAATTACAAATCAAAATCATTTGACTGACAACTTACATGGTAACAAATGACAACAGTCAACAATAATTTAATAAATTGATACAACTTACACAAATTCCTCCTCTCTTGCATCCTCCCCTGTTGGTTGCGTATTGTCGTTTTCATCTTCTCCACCATATGTACAAACACTTTTGCCATTGATACTAATAAAATGCTCTACCCCCTTCATCATCTACCAAGTTCACAAATGTACTTGTACCATCAAAGCAAATTGTGAATTTTATAACAAGTCCATCACTTTCTTTTCTCACAATAGATGCTATAAGTATTCTCAATTTTTCAAATGTTGTGCCTTCCTTAATGATTTTTGTTCTCACACTACCCCCACATATCATATATCACCTTCTCCATTTACAAATTGTGCCCCAATATGAAAGAAACATAGCATGTGCTTCCCAAATGTACTTGCCATCTTCACTAATACCCTGCATCATAAACTTATTACTGACAACTCAACCAGCCATGTTACTAACTTTCGATGCTAATATTGACAAAACATTTTTAATTCACGTATTAGTTGTTATCAACACAAAGAAGCTTATCATTAACAACTAAACTAGTCATATTAACAATTATCAACGCTTGTATTAATAATACATTTCAATTTACATAACAGTTGTTCTCAGCATAAATGAGCTTTCTATTGATAACTAAACCAACCCTATTAACAACTAATGAGGCATGTATTGACAATACATTTTTCAATTCACTTAATAGGAGTTATTAAAACACAAAATCTTCATCTTTTTTATTCATTCCTACCAGAGACAGAGCATAAATTATTAGAAATAGAGCATACTTCAAAACCCTAACCAACACACAATCAAACAACAACTTACATCATAAAGATGACATACAGTTAAAAATGTTTGTATAGATCGATCTCCTACATACCCAAAAGCCTAACCCCATCAATTTTTGGACAAACATATACACATTTCATTTTTTACTGAGAAAATGAGATGGGAGTTGTTAACCTTCAACTTTGCAGATCTAACAGGGGAAGGGTGCCTTCACTTTAGTATGGAAGATGATCAATGAAGGAGATGATGTTGGATGATGGAGTGAAGAAGATGATGAATGATGAAGCAAAGGAGAGCGTGGGCGAATTTTGAAGAGAGTAGAGCGCGCTGTTTTGATCAGATGTGTTTGCTTTCTTTCAAAATAATAGAGGGCATTTTGGTATTTTTATTTCCACAAATAATTACCCACAAGTCCCTTGGGAATCAGAAATCATTTCAACATTTCTAGGGACTTTTTAGTGATAAATTCTGTTGCTTGGGACTCACCAGTAATTTTCCCTAAATAATTTTATATCTTTAACCAGATGCACATGATAGGTGCGTAATGGTTACTTGAAATTTCAATAACTTCTCTTTTAATCATTAGCTACATGTGATGTGAATCTAGTCAAAGATCCAACAAGTTTAAGTGATTTTATATCTTTAATCCGATACACCTTATGGGTACCTTATGGTTACTTGAAATTTAAATAAATTTCCTTATAACTGACAAATAAATCATCGAAAATCAAATATGTAAGGCAATTGACATTGAAATATATTGTAAATTGTTATTGCAATTACAAATATTGATTGTCTATATTAAAAAGTAAATATAATTGTCCTAAAATACCCCAAAAAATGTGGAATACCATTAGAAACGCAATTCTAGATTCAAAATTTTGGCATGTTAATTTTGTATAATAATTAACATGTACAAAAGTTTAAATCACCATAACTGACCTACAAAATACATTATACATCATATCACCAAAAAAGAAAAATACATTATACATCAACAAGTAAGTGGCATCCATGACAAATGCAACTGTTAACTACCTTTTCTCTCGACCACAACATACTCATGACTTGCATCTCATAGATACCTCATGGTTACACTAGATTTAAATAATTTTTTTTAACAATGAGTTACCCATCGCATGCCTATTGTCAAATCCACTAATTCTCTAAATAAATTTACATGTTTAATAACTAAATGCATATGATGAGTAACTCATGATTATTCAAGATTTAAACAATTTTCTCTTAATCATGATATGCCTATCACCTGCACCTAATTAAATTCTGAAAAATAATTGATTTCCTCCCGACCTCTCTTTTGACTAAGTCAATAAGAATATAAATAAATATATTTAAATTCTTCTTATAACTAATGGTGAATTATTTAAATGATATAAATTAAAATCCACTATTTAATTTATATATATTAAAAACCTTTTGGATATTTATCTGATTCAGAGATTAGTCAGCAAAACAGGGATAATACCTCAGGATGTTAGAATATGGTATCAGAGCTGAGGACGGCTCTTCTTGTTGGTAGGGAGAGTGTAACACCAAGCGCTGCTCGGGACCTAACACCCTAAGGGACCCCAGAGTGGGTGAAGGGGGAAGGGAGACACAATAGGCAGGGAGTTCTTAAGTCCCACATTGGTTAGACTTGTCCAAAGTGAAGGCCATATATGTAGTCGAAGTGTGGCCTTTAACATCTGAGACGGCTTTTGAGTGACTATGGGATCCCAAAAAGGACAAAACCCTGTGCCTAAAGGCGGCTAAACAGGGACAATACCTTAGGATGTTACAAAGGGAATTTCTAGAAAAAGAATTAAGTTGAGAAAAATCATAGAATGATTTACTGATTAATGAGAATTTTTAATGACACTGATCAAGTGATTATAGATACCCAAAAAGCATTTCTTGTAAAATGGATTCGGTTAAAGGAACCATAAAGTAACTGAAGTTTGATACTTCACGTCTTTTTATTTTAAGATTAAAAGTAAAGAAGATATTATAACCATGTGGTAGAAACTATCAGTATAAAGTTGCTTTATCATATAAAAATGGGCTTCACATGTTTTTAACACATGGTCTTATTTTATTTAAGTGTTTCAAGACCATTAAAGAGGCCATTTGAGTAGGCCAAGCAAGGATAAAAGGAGAGAGAGGAGCTTTGGTGAAGAACAATAACAACAGACCAAGATTCAAGCCAAAATTCAAGGTAAAAATGTGTTTATGGTTTGTAATACTCCATAGAATCAAGCTCTAGGCCTCTATCTTCCTTGTAATGGGTTTATTTTCTTGTGTTTTGGTATTCTTGAAGAGAAGAGGAAGAGTTGTATTAAAAAATAAAGGAGAAGAGGAGGAGGACCTAAAGACCTTAGTCAGACAAAGTGAGGAGAAGAGCAAATTGGTAGAGGTAAGTGGTAAAGTCCAACTCTATTGAAGATTTTGAGTTTGTTGATAGTTAGATTGTGTTGGTTGATTGTTGTTTTGAATTTTTAGATATTGAACCCTAATGGGGGGTGCTATTCAAATTTCCTTAGGCATGTGGAAGATTGATTTTGAGTTAAAAAATGGTTAGAAAGTTGATTAGAAGTAAGATTATGTAAGTGTAAGGAAATAAATGTTGAAAAATCCATCTCCCCTTTCCTTGTGTGTGTTTCAGCTAGGTGTAGAACAAGGGAAGGAAGTAGATTTTGAATTTTTGATGCTTATAATTGATTTAGAATGGAAAATTGTGTAATGCACTAGAGTTTTGAAAATAAATACTCGAGTGTCATTTAAAAATCATTCTGTCAGACTAATATGGTAATATTCAAGTGTAAAAATGGTTACTCGAGTGTTTATAACACTTTTAATAATACTCGAGTTTTACTGGAAGTGTTAGAGTTAAAAAGTATTTTACTTCCAATGGTACTCAGAAACTTCTAAAAGTATTGCTCAATACTCAAGTGCAATAAACAATACTCAAGTGTTGTTTCAAATCCATTTCAATATCATTGAAGTTTTGGAAATAATACTCGAGTGTGAAAAGAGTAAAGTGTTGCTTGAAATTCATTTTATCAAAACTAAAGTTATGGAAGTGATACTTGAGTGTGAAATATATTACTCGAGTGTTTTGTCAATACTTTCAATAATACTTGAGTATTACTAGAAGTGTTGAAGAGTAAATAATGAATACTTTTGTTTATACTCGAGTGCATGTGGAAGTATTGCGAAAATATCATTGATACTCAAGTATTATAAACCATACTCGAGTGTTTTAAATCTTTTTAATGCTAATACTTTGATAGAGGCAAAAGTGGTGTCTTACATGGTAGCCAAGGTGGCATCATACATGTCAACCATGATGTCCAAAAAGAGCTTGAGTAAAGCCCAAGATCCTTTTCATGACACCAATGAGGATCTAATCATTATAACCCATGAAGTGGCATTGGGGCTTCAAATAGATGCAATTAGAGCCCATAAAGTTATTATATATGCTAAGGGAGTAAATAAGGCCTTAACCATGCTTATTCAGGCCCATAGGCATGACTTTGCAGCCCATGGAAGCATGAGCACGTGGGAGAGCATGAAGGTCCTGAAATTGGTGTAACATAAGCATGGAAGAAGCCCAATATGATGTACAAGGCCCATGTGTAGTCCAGATTGAAGAATTCACTTAAAATATCATGTGACGAGCATGTTCCTTGGAGAAGGAGCATAAGTGACGTCCAAGAACACTCAAGAAGCATCTAGAAGACATCCTTATGCGTTAATTTTGATGTAATTTCGTTTTTATAAAGTTTCCCTTTTTATTTCCCTTGAATAATGCCATTTGGTCAAAGATTCTTCTAGAAGATCTTGTTTTTGTTTCCTATTTTTAGTTGGCTAACTTTTGCTTCAAGTTTAAGTATTTTCCTAATTTCTTTAGGTTTGAATGGTGCCAATCAATCAAGTAATCATCATAAAGGCATCATTATAGCAATTATGGCTTAGGTTTTTGATTCTAGAATGTTCTATAGTAGCCTATATATTACCAACGTTTTTGTACTTCATTTTGAGATTTGAATGACATTTGTTTTGAGAATTATATTCTCTTGTGAGCTTTGCTTGCATCCTTGTATTCTCGTGTGAATACTCTGACAATATCAAGGGCTGATCATCCTTATGGTGTCTTTATAGCTAGGGTTGTAAGAGATAGGTTCTCTTAAGGTCCTACCTATGATCATTGTCCCGATTTTCTCACTTGTTTCTAGCCAATCCTTTCTCCATCTTTTATCATACATCCATTCACACTTTAGAGCTCTTGAAAGTATTCCAAAATCACTTTGATATTCGAGTTTTACCAACAATACTTGAGTGTTGTCAATTTCTAAAAGTTACTACTTCCATTCATACTTGAGTGCACTTGAGAGTATGCTCATTTAAGGTCGATACTCGAGTATTGATCCTCATACTCAAGTATTGTGGTGAATAATCTTCTCTATACTCGAGTGTACTTGAAAGTATTGTGTAAAAACTCCATTCTGAGGTTGATACTCGAGTATTGAAGCTTGTACTCAAGTACTGCGATGAATACTCTTTTCCATACTTGAGTATTCTTGAAAGTATTGTGTAAAAGCTCCACTTTGAGCCTGATACTTGAGTATTGAAGCTTGTACTCAAGTATAACACTTGACTTGAACTTGTCTCCACGCAAGCTCCATATTTTAACACAAAGCTCAAATTGCAATGGCCATAACTCTCTTAATTCAACTATACATTTTGCAAATAATATATCTCTGGAAAGTTCT
This sequence comes from Vachellia collinsii, assembly GCA_006871305.1. Lineage (NCBI taxonomy): Eukaryota > Viridiplantae > Streptophyta > Magnoliopsida > Fabales > Fabaceae > Vachellia > Vachellia collinsii. Next base: position 8,479 of record QFDD01005285.1, on the reverse strand, counting down.
TTGGGTTTACTTTTAGATGAAAGATGAATCATTCCAAAATCTTATATCCCCTGGAAGATATGCTAGTCACAGTAAGGAAAGGTCAGTGATGAAGTGTTAAATTTGACCACCAAGTTTAGAAATTCATAGCTCCTTCATATCAAATACTTTGATGTTTTTCTTGGTGTCTATGATTCGTATTTTAACTCTAGTTTTATATGAAACTAGTTTCATATCAATTAGACTTGTGGTTTGGGAGATATCATCAAAATATTGAACACATATCTAGCTAAAAGTGAAGCAAAGCTAGCAAGTAAAGTATGAGTGTTTTCTAAAACATGTGTATGCAAAAAGAAAAGATGATTTTTATGAATTGGAATCCATAAAATAATTTCTGAATTGTTCATTTTAAACATATATAAAACATTCAAAACTATGCACAATTTTTTTCCAGTTCATGTAGCAATGTAAAAACAATTTGAGAACCAAAAATTGATTACTAATGGAATGCAACAAGGACAATATAATCATCACCCAAATATAAATTCACCAAAAAGCACAAGATAGGGTAAGGATTAGAGATAACCATAATTGCACTTGAAGACTTGTCAACTAACATTGCACATTTAGCACCATAATCCAAGATCTTCAATTCAGCTTTGTAAGATTTGAAATGATTTCTCTCATAGCTATATTTTTGAGATGAAGCTACTTTTGTGGCTATCACTTTGATGTTTCACTTCAGTTTTGCTACAAGTGAAGTAAGATTTTGGACTTCACTTGAGTTGTACATTTTGACTCGAGTTGGGCTTGACATTGATCTTCACAAGCTTCTTCTATGTCACTCGAGTGTCTATTTTTCACTTGAGTTACCTAGCTATTTTTGAAGCTTTTCTCATTCACTTCCATAATCATTAGAGTTGCTCTAAAAGTATCTTTTTTTTTATTAATCTTTGTTTTTCAAAACAATAACAGAGTCTTGCATAATTTCACTTGTCTTGCAACAACATGCTTGACTTTGATAGATCAATGTTCATTGTTCTTCTTTCCACATTCATCACAAAAATTCAAGCTTCACTGCTTAGCTTCACCAAGATTCGAATTAATTTTCATGTAATCGCAATCTTAACATGAAGCCTTTTCTCATCCTACAAAACTATATAAATAATTTTCTTCTGTTGGTATCCAATTTCACTTGGATCCACTCATGGATAGTTTGTAGGAATAATAATTCACATGCTCATAGAATATAACCAAATTAAAATGTTGAGCATAATGAATCAATCATGACTTTATGCATAGAAAAAGATTTTCATTTCAATTCATCACGTATGCATAAAGATAAAAGATAAACTATTGAACATTAAAATCCCTTTATAAGTAAATTTTGAAAATGATATTTTTAAGGGATGTGATAAACATTTTCAAGGTAGTCTATAATGTTAATTCCCAAGGTAATAAGATATAAGCCTCAATATGAAAGACATTAATGTAGGAGGTTTTACCATTGTATACCACCTTAGGTGCTTGGAGGATAGGGTTTATTTATTGAGCTGTCTTGGCAAATTTTGTCTTCAGTGCATGCAACTCTCTCATATGATGTAGACTCCAAGAGTCTTCTTTTTGTATGAGGATCCTCCTATTCTTGTTCACTTCAAGATAATTGAATGGTACTTCTGTGGTAGTCTTGAAGTTGAACATGTAAACCTTCACTGACTTTGTTGCTTCTTATGATTAGGCATTGAAGTTGCAGCAAATGGTCTAAGCATTCTCCCTTTTGATGTAGATTAGTGAATCTTCTTTCTCTTTTTGGTGCATGAGAACTTCTTTAAATCCTGATGCATTTCTTCCATACCCATATGTTCATTTAAATCAATCTGTACACATATAGCACTAGATGGATATTTTTGGTACCCACGTATAACTGGGTCCTTGAATGTTAGCAGTGGACCTAACTTGCCTTTGGGAACCTATTTATTTCTCATAATAGTATTTCTTCTAATACAACAATTGTGAGAAATACAAGAGTCATCACAATACTTGCAAGTAATAATATGATACTTATTATAAATAGTTTTGCAAGAATTGTGTTGGTCTAGTGGATGCAATCTCAAATGATCATTCACAAGTTCAGTAGCTAGAATTGACAAGTCCATTACCTATCATGGACAAGTTTAGCAGCTAGAATTGACAAGTCCAGTCCTGTAATAGCACAAATGTAACACCTTGCTTCCTTAGCTTTACCACATATTAGAGACCTTAACTAAACCATTTGAGACCATTACATTAGCTAGAATTAGTTATCAAAATGGAATTTAGAATTTCTCACCTGAATCACTATTCATTCGGTAACTTGAAAAATTTGGCCAACTTTGAACATTCATATCTAATTCTAAAAAAATTGAAATCAAATGGTTCAAGTCTCTACATAAAGCTTATTCAATTCCTTGTAAGGGGAAAAAAAAATACTAATTTGGCCAATTTCTTGCTCAATCAACATAGTTTATTTCATGAACATTCACTGTTCATTTGGTTACTTTTCAATTTTCCAGATTTTTCCCTTAACTTTGGTAAATTATAACTTTCTACAGACACATCCAAATTTAGAAAACTTTGGCTCATTTTAAAGATTGGAATGTGTAGTATTTTTTTTTTGGGAAAATTTCAAGTCATTTGGACTTGGGTTGCCATGTTTCCTCATTGTCTTAAGTTGGACCTTTAACAAAGTGTGTTGGACCCTTTTCATTAATTCTTGTATGCCTCATTCCTTTCATTTCATGCATAGAACATCATAACATAATTATCTAGCATGCTTGGCCTATATATATAGCATATATCACATACTTGATATTGTAGGAGTTTAATATACATTCATCCAAAAGTTAACATAAGCAAAATACAAGTACATGCTTTAACATGTACAAGTTTTATACATTATTTGGAAGTCACCCACCTAGTCTTTAACTCCCATGCCTTTGCCCTTTGAACTTTGGCCTAGGGTGAGTCATTGGAAAAAATGAGATTCCAAAGAAATCCCAATAACAAATAATTCTAGCTAACACATTAACATGCATGATTATAAATATGTAATATTAACAGGCCATAAAACATTTGCAAAACCTTACTTTCTCACATTAGCATTCATTGCACAAGGCAAAGGCACATCAAATTTTGCATAGCCACAACCATGCACAAGTAAGGGTTTACATGTCATAGGGATACAACTCACATCAATTATGGTCAAACAACATACACAACAATCAATAGCAATGCAAATATAAAAGTTAGAGAATTTGCTACCTTAATAACTTGACTTTCCAATTGACTTTAATAGCCTCCCACTTGCACTTTGCCAACTTTCCTTTGCAATTCACACTCCTACACAAATCATAATGTTTTTGGCATTAATAACAAGCCATTTTTCAAGCATTATATTACTTAAAAATCCATAAGACTCAATCTTAACGACTTAGGGTCTCTAACTTCCTAACTTTGCCAAAATTGATTCCAATGCTTCTAAAATTATTTTCTCACTTCTACCCCCACACAATTTTGCCATCTAAATCCAATGGAAGCATCAAAATTATCAAAAGCACATTCTTTTCTTAAGATACACGGCTGGCCGAAATTATGCAACAATTTGCAACAACATCATTTTTCAACTTCTCTTTCCATACACATGCTTGATCTTGCTTCTAAACCACTTTCTAAACATTATTTAACACAAAATCAATATTCCACATGCAAGGTTAATTTTGGGCAGCACCTCCTCTTAGGTTCTAGGATTCCAAAAATTCATACATTAATCAAACGAACTCAATCCATCATCACGTAAACAAGATAGAAGAATTCTTGGGAATTTTCAACCCTTAATGACATGATTAAGCTTTAATCCATTCTTAATCCTTCATTAATCTATTACTAATCATAGATTAAATAATCACTAATCAAGGTAATTAGAGATTGAAAGAAATTAGACTAACATTAGTATTGCTCTTAATCCTTGATTGGGTACCTTAATCTCTTTCTCTCCCTAGAATTAATTTTGCAAAAGTTTTCCTCCTTGAAACACTCTTGGCCAAAATTGAAGGGAGGGAAGAGGGTATTTATAGACCTCCAATTTGCTACATGGTCCTTGAAATTTTACATATTTGCAAGAGGTATTGGCTTGATCTTGGCCCTTGATTTCAATCACCCTTCAAATGGATAAATCCTATGCATCAAGAGTATGATCTTGCCATGTGTCCATGTGACTCACCTCTTGTGATGTCATAAGGCTTATATCATCCTATGCTGTGGGTCCCACTGTACTGATAAAGTAACTTTACTCTGATATATTCTACCACATAATCATAATATTTGGTCTACTTTTATTCTTTGAGTAAGGAAAAGATAATTGGCATTCCCTAGTCCTCACAATTTACTTTATGAAGCCAAAGTTACTTTATGCTGACTTTATCCAGGTATTTTGCTCTGGAAATGCTTTTCGGAACTCCCCTATTCACTTGACTAGTTTAGGGTCATTAAAAATTCCCTCAATTCATCTGATACTCCCATTTTTTTTTCCTCAAATGGCTTTCTAGAATGCCTTTAATTAATTATTGAAGAAAACCCTAATTCGGGGTTTTTTCGGGCATTTTTCTTTTCGATCCAGGAAACTGCTTATGAATTCCTCTTGGAAACAATTTTACAAATTACTAGAATTTCCAAGCTGTTTTTCCACATTCTAAAATATGATATTTGAGGGTTTTGAATGCTTTAAACAATCATATTTGACTAATTATTTATTAAGTAGCCAAATATTAAATAACCTTTAAAATTTTCTCAAAGGTTATTTGTATCATTTTAACTTAAACCAAGCCTCACTTACTAATTAGTGATTTTTTTTCTCTATCTTTTGGGGTTCTGTGAATTTTTTTGATATTTTGGTCAAACTTTGACCGAAATACCCTTTGACTTTTTCAAATTTACCAAAATGTCATTCTTTTCCAAAATGACCGTTTTACCCTTACTTTTTCTACATTTTGGAAAATGATATTTTTACCCTCCTTGTTTTTCCATTTCCACATTTACTCTTTCTTTTCATTCTTCAGACCCCTAATTCCTCTGTAGCTATGTTTTAGCCTTCATTTTCAATTACAAAAAAGTGAGGATATTACACCAGCATCCCTCTCTTGTAGATATTGTCCCTATTTGCAATCGTAGCCAAAAGCAGGTGATAGGGAAGTGCACATGGGATTACAAATCTCCCTAGGAATCTCCATTCAATCTAGGACACCAAAGAACAAGCAATGCTCTCTTGAAAGAAACTAAACAGTTTTCTTTATTAACTCTAATCTCCCCCCAAAATAGATATACAAGATAGGTATTCATAACCTATGAGTAGGATAAATATAGATAAATGTTCCATTTAAAATAATATCTTATAAGATAAACTACTAATATCCTAAAGATTCTTAAGATAATTCAAAATATCTAAAAGATAGATCAAATCTTCCTAATAATCAACTAACTATAAAATAACCCTTTTTGAGTAATAAAGTTTCATAGAAAATAAAAATAAAATGACTTAATTGTCCTCTTCAATGTGCGCCTCTTGATTGTTTAATATGAAACATGATATCTAAAAGATTGACTGATTTGCCCTCTTGGTTCTCATCAGCAGGTGATCGGACTAGGTTTTGTCATCTTCTGGTTCGATACAAAATGATTGCACAAAAGATGTAGCTATAGTGGGCAACCAATCGTTCTTCTCAAGGAGCGGTTTACTGTTTTCCTAGTCTAAGTTGGTTATCAAAAGCATGTTGAACTTGAATTTGTAAAATAGGGGTTTTAGTCTAGAGTTACAAAATAAATTGCAATGCAGTGTAATATTTTTTTGGAATTTTCAGTGCGTGAGATGTAATTTGGATTAAGAAGGAATAAAATGAATAAGTCCTCAGTGATGGAGCCTTAACTGTCCTTGCCTTGGGTTAATTATGGGAAGTCAGTTTTTCTGAGTTTAATTGATGGATCCTAAGCTATCACTTAGGTCCGATGGTTCAATTAATGCAAGTTTGCTTTAATCAAAGACAAACAACATTTCTTGAAACACTGTTTAGTAACACTCAGAATGTAAAGAGAAAAGTTGATGTTCATGCTTTAACAGATTGCAGTCACAACTAAGTATCAATAATCATTGATAACCTCGTGAACTCAATGAATCAAATCTGGAATTTATGAAATATAATCCATGTAAACAACAACTAATCTAACGACACAGCCAAATCATACATTCACAAATCTGCAAATTAAAGTGTATAGTAGTAGAAGTCTCTAGATCTAAAGAATTCTACAACATGCAAATACAAGATATGGCTAGATATACTCCCCAATGGATCTTTAGCTCAAGTCTTGCTCTCCATCACCAAGAGACCGCGAATCTAGCCTCTCATGATTCCAAAAACGCAGCAGCTATCACTCCTTCGTTCAGCCATCAGAAGAGGAAGATGATATGGAGATAATACAGTGAAAGGGTGAGATGAAGGTAGAAGAAGTCAGAGAGAGATGGCAAAAATGGAGATGTAATCTGAAGCAAAACTTGATGAAGATCTGCCCCCCCGGTTCCCGAAGACTCCCTCGAACTCTTCTCTACCTCCTAATATTTCCTTCCGTCCCGAATTTTTCTCCCCCCTTCGTGATTGTTCTCTCCCCCACTTTAATCCGGTTGCTGATCTCAACTCAAAACGCACCGCATCAATTCCACGTCCTTATGTCGCGACTTTATTTGAATTGTGTCACGACTAACACAGACAAATGTCGCGACTTAATTTGAAATGCGTCGCGACTTTTGAAGACAATAGAGTTTAAAATGTTACAACCAAGTCACGACATATGAGGGTTGGGTCGCGACATAAATTGCCTAGTGGCACTCCGCTTAATCCTGAATGACATCACTCCAGTTTTGTCTTCAGGTACTTGAATATCTTCCCTCTGCATCTGCAATCAGAAGTAAAATAAACCTCGTTAAAGTACAAAGCACTGGGGTTCAAAAATATTGGCGTTTATCACCCCCCCACACTTAAACCTTTGTACCCCTGGACAAAGACTTGAATCATTCCCAAGAGGTTACAAAGACGAATGAGAAAGACGGCATGCTTGATAATGAATCTGTGATTAAATTGAATGTCATCCTCTAGAGAAACCAAAGATGATAAAATGGGCAATGCCAAATGATTAGTCACACATATAATTGATTCTAAATGCATGAACATCGGGGGTTCTCTCACAGGGTATATGTGTTTACTCACCATCTCTCCTTATTGGGGTTCTTTTCACTCTAAATTCAAGTAGAAAGCATCCTTCAATAAGCTTGTAATAGTTCTAGAATCTCCACTTTTTATGCATCATACAATGAATCAAGAGGGCTTTGTGGCTTGTAATGATGGAATTAGGTCACATGGAGTAGATAAGATTGAAAAACAAGTGTCATGTGTATGCACGCTATCGATCAATGACTCAAAAGTAAACTCTAATTATTCAATGAACCCTTTATGAAGAATTATTTAGAATGCCTTATTTTTCTCTCTGTTTTTTTTTTGCAGTCAATATTGAGGGTCAAGGCATTTTACTATAAGCATACTTCTTTTCTTCATGTACAAGTTCAGATTTAATTTTACCAAGATGTTCTCGAATTCTTCAGAAAATATGCACACACAACACTTGGCGAATGGCTCAAAAGGATTAATAAAAGGGTGCAAATGATGTGAGGGCTTGTGTTTGGGGAAAAGAAGGTTTAGAAATGAACGCCTCTATCATGCTCATTGCATGAAAACATGTCACGCTTTGACTAAGAACTAAGACAAGTTCTAGAGAATGCAGACCACCTAAATTATCACTCAATTTAAGGAGTTCAGGCTTAGAGATATCCTTTCACAAGGGTTTATGTCCCCTTTATTCATACATGAAGTTTCGATCAATGTGCACTATTCACAAGACATTACAACATTCATCAAAAGAAGTAAACCTTGGATGATTGATCAAAAATGATCACAAGGGTCATTAACCAACATGCCAGAGTCCCAAAGGTCTTTGTAAAATCTTAAAGAATTCATTTTCAAAAGTCAAGATCAAAAAGATTCACATTGAAGATGGTTTTCTTGGTTTAATGCATTAATTTGAATTGAAAAAAACCAAGAATTCGCTTTGAAAACAATGCACGATGCAATTAGGCGAATTTGCCACACACAGACCACTTAGATGCGTAAAGTTACTATTGACATCGCGACGTGAAATGATAGTGTCACGACAGAAACTGTACCGAGGGTGAGCATAGGCATCAGAGGGTTTAATGTCGCGACACACATGTAGAATGTCGTGACGTTAAATGCACAGAAGCTAAAAATTCTCAAGGGCCTGACATTTGAACATGCAAAATGCATTAACGCTTACGATTTCATTCACCACACCTCCATTTATCACTCAAACAGGTTTAATGATAATCAAAACTCTCCCCTACACC
>QFDD01005284.1:0-16604 GCA_006871305.1 Vachellia collinsii | reverse complement strand
TACCAACTTCAATAGTTCCAATGCATGGCTTAAATAAATTAGCTAGTTAGATTGGTTATCTATTATGAAATGTGAGTTGAGCTTTTCCAAAATATACTATTTAATTATTTGTATTGGAACTTTAGAACAAACCTTATGAAAATCACCTTAATATACAGTGTTAATTGATCTCTTATATTTAATACCAAAGTAAACATCTTACTTACTACTTTTAATCCTTAATATAAGTTTTGATTGATATTTTTAGGGAGATTAAAGAAATTAAATAAACTAGTAAATTTATCATTTTTTTCTTACACCAATTTATTTTATTTATAGATTGATGGATAATTAATTTAATCATACATATAAGTATTTTAAAAATATATATAATCTAAAATAATATATTTTGCTTATTTGATCTCCCTAGAAAAGGTTAACCGTAGCTTTTATCAAAGACATGAGGTAGCAGCTTCTATATTTATGGTTTGGGTGAGTAGCAAATTTGAGTAACTCAAAGTACCAAAAAAGTCTAAAAAATGGTAGAATGTATTCTATTTTTTAAAGAAAAACTGAAATGTGATAAATGATTCAGTGAGCCGATGAAGAGACATTATTATCACTTATCTGTGAAATGGAGCACTCTAAGTGACAAAAAGAGAAGAAATAGGTGGGAGTGGGACACTTATACAACAATATATGAATATTGCAATGCAATGATGGATTAAGTTAAGTTCATGCATGGTTTATTATTGTATTAATATTATTAGATTTGAAAATTGACAAGATTGACACACTTTACTATGGAAATCACATTTCGGTGCAATAAAGTTCGATCTTTTCTTTTCTTTCTGAAGACGACCTTACAAAGGCACCAAAAGGTGATATTCCAATTCAAACCTAATTGATTTGATATTGAGAGGTGAAAAGACTCGTTTGTACTGCTCATAAATCAACCTCTTTTAGACTAACATTCTAATTATCCAATCAATAAACTCCAGTTCATGTGCAAGGCTGAATTTGAATAAATAAATAAATAAATATATATATATATATTTGTGTGTGTGTGAGTGAGTGTTCCGTTTAATTAGCTATAATTCAATCTATACCTGTATACATCCAGATATATTTAATATATATATAATAATGATACCTCAACGTCCTCTCCAGGTTTTAAAATTGCATATTTTACTTCCAAGATTTGAAAAGATTGAAAGGGATTAATTAATTTTTTTAAGCATGTACATCCTTTAGATACAATTTTATTCAAGATAATGATAACTACTAAATGTAGATATACCTTCCATCGAGAATTCAAATATTAATTCATAACATTATAAAAAGCTAACCCTATCTGCTAGATGATGTGAGGATTAATTAATTTTTAGATCAACATACAATAACTCTTTTGATTGATTGGGCCTCCGTATTGACATATTCATGAAACGTTGTCGCTGCTCTATTCAGAAGGATTCAGCACACCTTCTAATTTTGTCAATTAACAAATTCAATTCGATAATTTTACACCACAGATTTTTTTTTTTGTGTGCTTTATTTTATAAATTGTAAATGCTATTATTTTTGTAAGAAGTTATTTAGTTGAGCTGGTGTCACTGCTGTGTAAGTAAAGGGAATTCAAAACATTACTTTTTTTTTTTTTTGCCGAGTCAAAACATTACTTATATAGTATGTGACAATATGTTAGACTTAATTACATTGTTAATAATGTTCACTTTTCTTGATTATTTTGGGATTAACATAAGGATTGAATAATTACATATATAGCATATATAGCATGTGTTTTCTAACACATTTACTTAGTTGGTCTTAGTTTTGACTAATTAATAAGAAATCTAAAAGTAGGAGCTCTATTTTGAAATTGCAAAAAACTGTTTAGAAATGGAAACAAAGCAGACATTGACTCATTCTGCCTCTAACTAGATCCAGTGTTTCTTCTCTTGCTTTTCATTTTTTTCTTCTACTCTTCTGTTTACTAGTTTATATATATACATTTATATATTCTGATACCCGCATTGCTGTTATTTAAAAATTAATAACATCTAATAAAATCTTTTTTTTTTTTTTGTATTTTACTTTCGTAGGTAACAGGACATGCCAAACTCATATTGCAGCGGTGGGTACTTTTTATGTTTTCTCTTTCCCCACAAGGGATTCTTTTTCTTTTTCTGAATTTATTGGGCTAAACTTAAATCATAATGCTGATTTTTATTTTTTTGCCCCCCAATAATTAAAAAAAAAAATCACGCGAGAGCTAATAAGTAATCATTTAAGATTTTGTTTTTTCACCATACACATGCAGCTATTTTAATCTAACACTGAAGAATCAAGGTGGGTGTAAACGTCAGGTATGTGTAAACGTCAAAATATTGACATTGCCAATAATTTCTACGGTGATATCCATAGATTTGAAACAAGCATATACCAACTCTCATCTTTAATATAACATTTAGATAACAGTGTGAATTTCTTAATATAAAATGTAATTTACAGTGTAAAATTACACTGCAAACTATATCTTTTATTAAGAATATCAGGTAGCATTTCCGTAGGGAAAAGAATGGATGATGTTTATTGAAATAAAAAAACTATGGAGCATGGTACTCACATACCACCTCTCTTTTAATTAGTAATAAGAGTTTGTCGGCTAGGTAACTAATTTATATGTAATAAAGAAATTATAAAATTAGTTATTTATAATAAATATGTGTTAATTCTTCTAAAATACTAGCACATGAGAAGGGGTTGCTCTATTTTAATTACTGATTTTATATTCGAGCCCAATGTATGAGTTATGATAATTATTTATAACTCGTTTGGGATTAACTTTTAGGAAGTAATTATATGTAATCTAATGTAAATATATGAGAAGAATTTTATCTCATCCTACTTAAAAATAATTTTAGAAGTGGTTGATAAATAAACTTAAATAAAAAAAAAAGGGTGATAAACAGCCTTTACAACTGACAAAATGGGTTAACCCATGTGTTACCATCACCCATGGGTCCTGTGAGACGACCCCATGAGCTCACCATTCGGCAGTTGCCAAATCATGAGCCCGAGCCCGTTATTACATCATTTTTTTTCTTTTGCCTTTTTCTTTCGAGTTGGAGGAGACCAAAGCGTAAGTCTCGGGGGTTCGAGTCTCACCTGAACGTTCCTAGAATCTCTGTCTCTTGCAAGTCATAACAGTAAGATTTGATTGAGGATGAAGATTTTGCATTGGAGAGAAGTCCCTGGAATTCTTCAATGTCATCTTCGGCGTTTTCCGATCTGGGTTTTCGCCGTCTACTTCACCTAAACTCCAGGAATGATTCGACCACCTGCTGCGGGAGATAGAGGAAGCTCATCATCGTTGTAGGTCTTGTAAGATTCAGATTGCTTTACGTCCCGACGGATGATTGGACGAACGGATGGAAGAGCGGAAGAGGCTCATCATCCTGTAAGATTCAGATAGAAGACGCCGGCGGACGGAGAGTAGACGACAAGAAATGTCCCGAGTGGCAACGGACTGCGCCTTCTGCCCTTCTTGCGGATTTCAGATTTTCAGAGAGAAGTGGAGGGCGCCGCGCGAGTTAGGGTCCCTGTGTGAGGGGGGAGCGGGAGTGTGGGACGATGCTGTCTGTACCCTGTGGGGAAGGGTGTGGGGACGTGGGGTTTGGCATAGTTTAGGGTAACCCACCAAGTCACAGACTAAATGGGCCCAGCCCATGGGTTGGTAGGTCAACCACCGTTTTACCATCTCTACTTCATTGTGAACTAATAATTTAAAAAATATATTTTTGAAAGTATTAAGCTTTTATATCAAACAAAACTTTTTAATTAGTTTTTACATTTAGAGACGATATAGTTGCATTACATAACTTATTTTTAAAAAAAACATAGACAACATCATAGAAAAACGCAATTCTTTTCAGAGAGAATCTTAAGTAAATTAGTTGAAATACACAAATTCTAATTTAGATCTACATTTTTATCAAATTTCTAATTGCCTTATTTGATATTTTTGAATTTTATAATTTTACATATTATCCTCTTTGTTTTTTGCCTAACCCTTTTTCTTCTTATTATTTTTTCAACAATATTTTTTATCTTTGCTTCATGTCTTCTCTTTATTTTTTAATTTTCTTTAAAAGTGCGGGCAAGATAATTTTTGTATATTAAAAATAAAAAAATAAATAAAAATTGAATAAAATAGTAAATAAATTTAGAATAAAATAGCAATACACAAATTGTCTTTCAAAATTTTTTATTTATTCAAAATAAATATGTCTTGGTCGCAAGGACGGTTGCTGGGCTCTGTCCTGGATCAATGCAGCCAACTGGGCTGTTTGGCGCTGATTGGGCCGGTCGAGCTCAAGGCCATTTTTTGGGCATACAATAATCCCCCACTCTTCTCGTCTTCGGCACGTGGACGGGAAGAGTAGGAAATGGGGTGTCGTTCGGTCTTGGGCGAGTGCTGGCGTCGGTTTGCTCCTTGCGCAGGCGTGGCGCAATCTGGGCCGTTCGTGGTGTTGGGCATCTAGCGGCTGGATTTGAATCGGTACAACTTCCTAGGGCATAATGATGGAGCGCGGCTTTCCCAGACGAGAGGACGTTTCCCGCGATACCTGTCCTTTCGTCTTCCATAAGTTTCCTTTCGAACTTCGCCATTCTTCTTTCTTGCCGCAATCTTGCTCCTTACTCTTGCTTTTCTTACTGTCACCGTCTTCTTCCTTCAACTCCCCATCATGTCTGGAACACCTGTGGACTTCGACGCTTCCATCGGCTCCGTTCCCCTCCGCGCAAGCTCCGCGGAGGATAGTTCTTCGATGCCGTCACTCGACCGAGAGTCGGCGGGAGAGGAGGAGGTTCATACTTTGGTTCGCCGTACTCGAGCGAGCGGTGCTGCTGTTCATTCTGCCGCCCCTCAGTCTTGTCTTTCGGAGGCTGAGTTCCAATGCCTTCGCAGCAACTACCCCTCTCTTTGCTCGATCTAGGCGAGGGTCCCCCTTGCTGAGGAATCGGCGAGCACGCCCGTCCAGGGGTGGGCGAGCCTATTTGTGGAAGTTTTCTGGTACGGGGTGTTTGTGCCCCTGCCTCCTCTCGTCGCCAATCTATGCAGGTTCGCTGACATTGCCCCTGCCCAACTCATGCCCAACGTCTGGCGCATTGTGATGTCTTTGGAGGCATTTGCCGGCCCGAGGGATGGCCTCGTGTTCTTCGTCGCCGACCTCCTCTCTGTTTATTATCTGGCGCGGAAGAAGGATGGCTTCTTCATGTTGACCCCTTGTCCCGGTACATCCCCCTTGATCACGGGCGAGCAGATCAAAGACAAAGGTTGGTCTGAGCGATGGGTCTTCGTAGAGTTCCGCCAGATGGTCGCTGCTGGTGCCCCCGTACGATCCTAGTGGAACCTCGAGGGTAAGTCTGGGTGTATGCACTTTTAGATTTTCTCCGGTGGACTTTGCTGACGAAAGTACTCTGTTGTTGTTGCAGCTTCCCCCGTAAAGACAGACTCGAGGGGGCTAACGAGGCGAGCATCCGTGCCTTCCTGGGGGCCGCCAAAGGAAACAAGGACTTCCGCTTTCTCTTAAAGCTTGCCGACTCTCCTCACGGTAAGCTTTTACTGCGGGTGACCACCATCTTTGCGAATGACCGGTGTTGTCGTTCTGTAACCACGTGGGGTTTTTCTTTGACAGTGCGGGTGGCCATGAAGACCAAGGTCACACCTTCGAAGGGAAGGCTGACGCCGGCTCTGAGTTCAAGGGAGATCAGGGCTCGTCTTCGGTCCGAGGAGGCGACGTCCAAAACTGCCGCCTCTCCTTCGCGCGCCGTCGTCCCCTCTGCCGTGGGTGTCATAGACCTATCAACTTCTACCCCCGCGTTTCCGGCTCGTATTTCTTCGCCCCGTGCTTCCCCTGCTGAGATGGTCGCCCGTGAGGGCGAGGCCGTCCATCACTCTCGAGGAGAAGAGGCATCCAGGCCTCTGAAGAGGAGAAGAGTAGAAGGCGAGGGTGCAATGGTGCCCTCGGACGTTGCAGGCTGTTCCAAGTTGCCGACCCTCGCCGATGAGTCTGGTGCCATTCCCGTGGTGCACCTGCGACCATTCGATGCTGACCGGCAGGCGATGCTGGCCGGGGGTCTTAAGCAGGCCCTGGAGGACACTCTTACCCGGCTGTCGCATGTAGTTTATGTTTATGATGTTTTTGGTTCTTCTCCTCGCGCTTTAACTTGTCAATTTACTCCGTTTATATTTGTTGGTTCTGTGTTAGGGCTTGCTAAGCGTCTCCATCATCGGCCAGGAGTTCATCGCGATGGGCGAGCGTTTGGCTAGGGCCGAGGGTAAGAGGGACCTCCATCGGCGGAGTTTAGCCACCAAGGAGAAGGAGCTGTGGTGTCTGAGGGACTTGATGCATGAGCAGAGGGAGGTCGTGGCCCTTGCCGACGAGAGAACCCAGCGAGCCAAGGACGAGGCCGCTGAATTCCAAAGGATGTTGACAGGCGTCAAGCTTGATCGCGACATCCTGAAGGTGGAGGTCGCGGCCTTGAGGGAAGATGTCCGCGTCGTGGAGACGGAAGTATATATGCGTGCATAGGCTCAGGCTCTTTGGGAACACACGGTGGGGATGTCGAGCCGGTGGAATCTTCAGGAGACCATCGACGCGTATGAGGCCACCTGTGAGCGCACTTTTGAGCCCGACCCCTTCGAAGGCACCGACGAGGCTCCCGAGGCAGCGGCCGGCGGGGGTGCAGTGGCAGCGAACGCAGGTACCGGGGCGGAGTCATCAGCTCAAGGATCCCAGTTCCCCCTGCGTGGGGTATTCTTTTGGCCGAATGTGGCCGTTCTGAATTTTAGTGCCCGTAACGGGCGTGGATATTTTGGGGCCAATGGTGGCCTCGTAAAATTTTTTTGGTTAAAGTATATGCCAGGCCATCACGCCTGTTTCTTCCACAAGCGTTATGTCTCAGCTCGATTTTGTTTTCTTCTGCAGATCGCAGTAGCCTAGTTCGTCTGTCTTAGAGACAGACTTGTCGAATGTTGTCTCAGGAGGCTGCAAAGGCCAAGTAGTGTTGGCTCTGTCGCCGAGGCAAGAGCTAACGAATACGTTATGAACTTCGACGCATGCGGCCGTAAAAGGCTTCAAGAGGATTTGTAAAATAACACATGATTTATTGAATGAGGTCAAGGACCCAATTGTTACAAGCGTGGCATCATAGCCGATTGCCGGGTAAAGGATTGACTTTCGAGTCTGATCCCTGGGCACATAGACGGCGTGTAAGCCTTTGCTACAAGAACTAGTTAAAGAGCTCGAGTGATTTGGTCTATGCGCTTGAGGATTTGTCATCGTTCCCGCGGGTGCGTCAAAGTCAGTGTCTACTTTGGTCATGATGACTCATTGCTAGCTGGTAAAGCTGGGCGTTTGAGCCGTAGATGAGCCATGTAACATGGACCTGACTTTGTTGTCAGTAGGTGGAAGACAAATGTTAGTAAGCTGGCTGGGCCATTGGAAGAACTGTCTAGGGGTGAATCCCGCAGTGGCAGGGATTGCGTTTAGCCTTGATTGGTCCTGAGAAGATGCTTTGAGTCGGAAGGCTGTCTTTGTTGGAGTGGGTCCGTGGCAAGGCCAGTGTCGACCATATGAGGTGCTCAATGTTCTTGCCCTGCAAGGTTAGCTCAAAAGGACAAGCAAAGTATAGTTGAAGCAGCACGGTCAGACTGGTCCGTGGCGGCCCCGACGTTATAGCACAGGGCGTCAGTCGTTCATGGGGCCGCGTCATTGGACGTATGTCATCACTCCAAGGTAACTTAATAAAATGGTTAGACGCATGTGCTTGAAAAGTTATAATCAACTATGAAGCGTGCGTCAAAAGTAATACCTTTTCAAGTGGATAATGTTCTAGCTTCTAGGGACAGGTTGCCCCTGTCTGTCGCGCAACTGGTAAGCCCTTTGGCCGACGACCCCGGTTATTTGGTACGGGCCTTCGTACATTGGCCCTAGCTTGCCGTCGCGCGGGTTTTGAGTGTTCTGGAAAATCTTTCTGAGCACCCAATCGCCCACCCTAAACTGTCTAGCACGTACATTCTTGTTGTAGTAACGTGCAACTTTCTGTTGGTGGCGAGCCATATTGATAACTGCCTGCTCCCGTCTCTCGTCCAGGAAGTCCAGCTGATCGCAGAGGGTTTGATCGTTGGACTCCTTGTCCGTCCAAGCGTATCGAAGTGATGGGAGACCCACTTCGATTGGGATCACAGCTTCGGATCCGTAGACAAGAGAGAATGGGGTTTCACCTGTCGCTGTGCGGGACGTCGTACGGTAGGCCCATAGGACAGAAGGTAGTTCTTCAACCCATCTTCCTTTGGCTTTGTCTAGCCGCTTCTTGAGTGAGGCAACTAGAATTTTGTTGCCAGATTCTGCTTGTCCATTGGACTGCGGGTTCCTTGGCGTCGAAAAGTGTAAAGTAATCCCCAAATTGTGATAGAAGTCACAGAAACATCTACCAATGAACTGAGATCCGTTATCGCACACGATCTCTTTTGGGAGGCCGAATCTGCAGATAATGTTCTTCCATACGAATTCGATGACCTCAAGTTCTTGTATTTGCGCAAAAGCTTCAGCTTCAATCCACTTGGTAAAATAATCGGTCACAACTAGCATAAATACCACCTTTCCTGGGGCCATAGGAAGCTTCCCCACGATGTCCATCCCCCATTTCATGAAAGGCCAAGCTGGTGCCGTTGCATGGAGCAGCTCCGGGGGCTGATGGGTAATGTTGCTGAAGCGTTGGCATTTGTCGCAGCGCTTAGCAGTGTCCTGGGCGTCCTTCTGCAACGTTGGCCAGAAGTACCCGGACCTGAGAACCTTTCGTGCAAGACTTCACCCTCCCGCGTGGTCACCACACTCTCCTTCATGAATCTCTCTAAGGACGAATTTAGCTTCTTGGGGACCAACGCACCTGAGGAGTGGTCCCGCGTATGATCGTTTGTATAAGAGGTTATCCACGACGCTGAATCTGGCCGCGTGTACGTTGATCCGGCGAG
This sequence comes from Vachellia collinsii, assembly GCA_006871305.1. Taxonomy (NCBI): domain Eukaryota; kingdom Viridiplantae; phylum Streptophyta; class Magnoliopsida; order Fabales; family Fabaceae; genus Vachellia; species Vachellia collinsii. The sequence goes on along the minus strand of QFDD01005284.1, from coordinate 7,585 downwards.
CTTCGTTTCTGTCGTCAGGGGTAGATCCCTCCTGCAAGTACTTTAGTATGGGGGTCCGCCAGTCCCACGTCAAACTATTCGAGTAGGAGGCGTCTATTTTCTGTTGGATAGCCGGGAACTGCAAGTGTATGATGGGGACTGATTCCCCTTGGCTGGTGCCGACCGACGACCCGAGACCCGCTAGTGCGTCTGCTTCTTGGTTGTCTTCACGGTCGATTTGAGTGACACGGAACTCTTCAAAACCAGCTAACAGATCACTAGTTAGACCGTGGTAGGCTTGCATCCTCGGGTCCCTAGTCTGGTATGTGCCGTCGATCTGTCTCGCAACCAACTGAGAATCGCTCCGAATCTCCAACCTGGCGACACCGACCTCGCGGGCGAGTTGCAATCCTGCGATGAAGGCCTCGTACTCCGCTTCGTTGTTAGTGGCTTTAAACTCACAATGGACCGATTGTCGTAAGGTCTGTCCGGTCGGGGAAGTGAGCACGATCCCAAGGCCCGTTCCTTTGACATTGGAGGCACCGTCAACGTGCAACGTCCATTCACCTTGGTCTGTCCAACCCTGTGTGGCGGCCGCCTCTTTGTCCGCCAGTGGTCGTAGATAAGGTGTGAAGTCTGCGATGAAGTCCGCCAAGGCTTGCGACTTGACGGCGGTCCGGGGATGATAGGTGACATCAAATTCGCTGAGCTCCACGGACCATTTGACCAGCCTTCCGGTGAGGTCAGGCTTGTGGAGGACATTTCGCAAAGGGTATGACGAGACGACCGTGATAGGATGACATTGAAAGTACGGACGCAACTTCCGGGATGCGGACACCAGGGCGAGAGCCAGCTTCTCAAGCTAGGAGTATCGCGTCTCGGCGTCTAGCAAGGTTTTGCTGGTGTAATATATCGGTCGCTGTCTTCCCTTGTCTTCCCTTACTAGTACGGCGCTGACAGCCCGGCGGGACGTCGCCAGATACAAGAACAACGTCTCACCCAAGGATGGTTTGCTTAACAGCGGGGGGCTGGAGAGATATTGCTTCAGCTCCTGCAAGGCCGCCTCATGTCCGTCACTCCATTCGAAGGTCTTGTTCTTCCTTAAGGCGTCGAAGAACAGGTGGCATTTTTCTGACTATCGCGAGATGAACCTGTTCAATGCTGCTATTCTCCCAGTCAGCCGCTGGACGTCCTTCACACAGGTCGGAGAGGGGATATCCCGAATGGCGGCGATTTGAGTTGGATGTGCCTTAATGCCCCGTTGAGAGACAAAATAGCCCAAGAATCTCCCAGATGCTACGCCAAAGGAACATTTTTCTAGGTTCAGCTTCATGTTATAACGCCTGAGCAAGGAAAAGGTCTGGCTGAGGTGCATTACATGATCGTCTGCAGACCTCCATTGTCTTCCCCAAGTGATCCGCGAACATGCTGTTGACCAGTCGCTGATATGTGGCACCTGCGTTCTTAAGACCAAACGGCATCACTTTATAACAATAGACGCCACGCTCTGTAATGAAGGCCGTCTTCTCCTGGTCTTCCGGATGCATGAGAATTTGGTTATATCCAGAAAAGGCATCCATGAAGGTCAGGAGCTCATGACCAGAGGTGGTGTCGACTAAAGAATCGATAAGAGGTAGAGGAAAAGGGTCTTTTGGGCTTGCTTTGTTCAAGTCAGTGAAGTCAATGCACACCCGATGTTTACCATTTTTCTTTGGCACCAAGACGACATTGGCCAACCAGTCGGGGTACTGAACCTCGCGAACGGACCCTATGTCAAGGAGTTTCTGGATTTCTTCGTTAATGATTCTGTTCCTTTCGGGTGCAAACCTCCGTCATTTCTGCTTGATGGGTTTATGATGGGGGTCGACATTCAGCCTGTGCGTCATCACGGCCGGGTCTATCCCTGTCATATCTGCATGGGACCATGCAAAACAGTCAGAATTCCTATAAAGGAAAGTTAAGAGTTTACCTCGTAGGGCCACAGACAGGCCCAAACCCAGAGGAATGGTACGTTCAGGACGCGTGTTGTCTAGGGCGACGATCTCTAGTTCCTCCTCCGTCGGTGAGTCTCTTTCATCTGCGACCAAGGGTTGCTGTGGTTGCTATGCGGCGGGACTCTTAGGAGTCTTTAAGGAGGCCTGATAGCATTCTCTTGAAGTCTTCTGGTCACCTTGTATGTGTCGTATCCCCCATGGCGTATGGAATTTTACCACTTGATGGAGTGTCGACGGGACCGCTCTCATCTGGTGTATCCATGGTAGCCCCAAGAGGGCATTGTACGCCGAAGGACAGTCCATGACTTGGTACTTGACTGGGAGGTTCAAGCCGGCCGCGAAAGTGAGCAAGGTGACTTCCCCCACTGTCCTGCCGGGGGCTCCGTTGCCGAAGACCAGAACAGAAGGGGCCTTGACGATCTGCGACTCCACCCCCATCTCTTTGACTGCATGCATATATATGATATTAACAGAGTTCCCTGGGTCTATCAATACGCGTTTAATGTCGAAGTTTCCCAGGTACAGCGAGATAACCAAGGCATCATCGTGAGGGTGCACTACACGCGAGATCTCTTCCCTTGTGAAAGTGATGGGTTCCTCGTCGGCGGGATAGTTCATCGGACCATGCGTCTGGACGTTAACCAAAGCTCGTGTGTGACGTTTGGCTGCGGAGTAGGTGGATCCGCTTATCTCGGAACCTCCTGTAATAGTGTTAACCGTTCGAGCATTTCGTGGAGGCTCTTCAGGAGCTGGCTGGACGGCAGCGGGATCCTTCTTATCGCGTCCCTCTTTTCGCAGGAGGTGGATGAGGCGACTCTTCTTAAGCTGTTCTGCCACTTCGAATCGCAAGGCTATGCAGTCGGTGGTTCTGTGTCCGTGGTCGCCATGAAAATCACACCACTTCGCCGTGTCGCGCTGATCAGCCGGCTTTTTGATCTTGGGGGGCCACTTGACATTATCCCCCATGCCCGAAAGGGCTTGCACGAGCTTTGCAGGGGTCACCGTGAAGTTATGCTCTTCAAGTTTGGGAGGACGCGCTTTGTCGCTGGACACCACCTGTTTGTCTGAGCCCCGTCTTTCAGAGGTGTAACTAGGGTATGGTTCGGCCCTCCATCCCTTACTTGGTCGTCACGGATTTCGGCTACGTCTGTCGCTTGGCTCCTCCTGTCTACCATGGTGGCGTCTGTCATTAACCTCATCCTCCTTCCATTTGATCTGGGCCCACGCCCGAGCTAGGACATCTTCCATCGTGTTGCAAGTGTACTTTGTGAGCTCCTTATACAGGTCAGAATCTGGAAGCAGAGCTTTCTTAAAAGCCGAGATCGCTGTCGTCGTGTCACAATGGGTGATGTGGACCTTCTCGCGGTTGAAGCGTCCTAGGTAGTCTCAGAGTGTTTCTCCTCGACGCTGAATGATCTTGTACAGATCATTGGGTTGCTTCCGCAGCTTGCGGCTGCTGGAGAACTGTTGGACAAACGCATCATTAAGGTCGGCGAAAGAAGTGACGGATTGGGAAGGCAGTGAGGTGAACCATTCCATCGCGGGCCCAGCAAGAGTTGATCAGAGGCGTTTGCACATGCAGGCTTCCCTTAACTCCTTCGGAATCGCGACGGTGTGCATGCGCTGTCTGTAGTGAGCCATGTGCTCATCCGGGTCCGTCATCCCATCGTAAAGCTTGATGTGAGGGAGCGTGAACTTCTTGGGCATGTCGACCAGAGCAATCTCATCTGCGAAAGGAGAGTCGGAGAAGCTCCCTGGATGGCTTTTCCTTATAGGTGTTGGGACACCGGGGATTCGTTCCACGAGAGCTTCCAGCTCGTGCAGCTTCTTCAGCCATGCCGGGGGTGCCATCACGGGGTCTCCATCACCGGCGACCGGTGGGCCGTCGAGCCCCTCCCTGGTGCCCTCTACTGGCTGCATAGTCGCGTCGAACAGACTCTCCAAGTTCCGTCCCCCAGTTGTGCTGTCACGCCTCTGTCCCCCTAAGTGGTCTTCGTGTCCTGCATGAGAACCCAAGCCAAGCGGTGAGTCAGCCATTCGCATCATCGAGATACCGTTACCCGTGTTAAGAGAATTTGTCGAGGTTGAGCCGAGGGGTGCTCCGCGGTGTCTGTCACTGTCAGTGTTTTGCGTGCTATGCTGCAGAGGGTGGCCTGCGGTGATGGTAGCGATTTGCTCCTTCAAAGCAGAGTTCTCGCCCTCCAGATGCTGCAGAAGCTCCTGTTGCTTTGCATGTCTCTCTTCTTGCTCCATAGCCTTCCTCGCCTGGTCCTCAATTTGGGCTGACTGTTTTTTCACTATCTCAGCCAGCTCTGCTAAGGTTGGACCTGCGGGTTGCGCGGGCGTAGGCGTCTTTCCTGTCATGGTTAGGAACGGCAATGGGAAGAAAAATACAAGAAAGATAAAGGGTTAGCGATCCCTGATATTAGATGCCACACTATGGACGGTAGCAGTACTGTTGGGTCCCCACAGATGGCGCCAAAATGTTTGTGCGGATTTTAGGTGAACCGGAGATTTAAGGAAGGTTCGGGTAGCCAACAGTGTTTGGTAGGGAAACACAGTGCGAAACCAGATTCAGGGATGAAACCAACTAAAAAGAAGATTTTAGTGACTTTTCCCCCAGGCGTGTATTGAGTCTCAGAGTGAATTACAATGATTTGAATTCGGAGAGGAGAAGAAAATTTCTTAGTTCCCAAGAGTTGTTCTTTCTCTGTTACAGATTAATCAGAATAAATAATGTGTTCCGTAGTCGTCTAGCCGTTGGGTAGTTACAGCGTGGCTCCGGGAATCTAGGCAGCGAGGGTGCTAAATTCGTGGATCACAACGGTCTGGTCCTACATCCTTGGGGGCACGGACCACGGATGGACGTTGGCGTCACTGAGTAAGCGGTCGCTGACGCTGGTCGCAGGCGCAGGTCTCCTGGCAAGTTTTGGTCGCAAGGACGGTTGCTGGGCTCTGTCCTGGATCAGTGCAGCTAACTAGGCTGTTTGGCACTGATTGGGCCGGTCGGGCCCAAGGCCATTTTTTGGGCATACATAGATTTTGGCATTATAGCGAAGAAAATTTATAATTGAAAAATTGGCCAACACATATCTTTAAATTTTATTTTTAATGACAAATGGGTATTATAGTTTTTTTAACAACATTCGTAAATTCCTATGAAGACGTATATGTCTTATAAGAGATTTGATAAAAATATAAGTCTAAATAAAAATTTATGCCTTTCGGCAATATTTAATAAGAATTTTCCCTTCTTTTTATAATTAAATGACTAAAATGCATAAAATCCCCGTAAAATTATGGGTCAGTTGCACACGATCTTTCTAATTTTTGAAATTGTAAATTAAGGATTCTAATGTTTCAAGCCTTCTCTATCAACTTTCCTACAATAAAAATCACAGTTAATGTTAACAATTTTTTTTATATCGTATTAACACCTGGCATTTTAACTATAAATTTAAGTTAGTATGCTTTTTATTTAAAAAAATATGTGGTCAAATAAATAATTTAAATACTTTTTTAAGTATTTTATATTTTTAAGACTTTTTATTTAAAACAGAGACGGTCAAATAAATATTTTAAATACTTTTTTTAAGGATTTTGTATTCTTAAGTATTTTAAAATAACTAAAAGTATAACCTGAATTTCAAGTGTTGGTGTTTTTAAATCACAAGGCATATAATAAAATTTATAAAACAATCACAATATAACAAAAACCATGAACTCTAACGGTAATTTTAACAGTATGAAAATTAGTAGACAAAACATGAAAGATTATGATCTTTAATTTAAACTTTTAAAGGCCATGAGGTTATATGTAACTTAGCTAAAGTTCAGAGGCGATTTGTGTATTTAAGCCCAGTTAAATTAGGTTAACTTGTTATCTGTTGATAACTTTTTTTCCAAAGGATAGCAATTTGAAAGCAAATATTAGGAGCTAATCTCGGCAGCTCATCTCAATCTAACTTTTTTGTTTTTCCTCTAAACTTGAATTTCTAGTTTGGACGGCCAAATCAAATGTCATTTTCATTCAAAAGTTTTAACCCTACCACTAAAGATGATGGTGAGATGATCCTATATATATATATACACATATATGTTATAATATGCTTCCGGGTCAAATAATCTTTTTTAAAATTTGTAATATATATGATGATGAGATTCAAATCTAGTCTAAATCCAAGCGAGCATGCTCTTAACTTTCTTCCTTTAATCATGCTCACCAACCACCACAATCTAGAATTGTCCCAAGTCTTGGAATTTATAAATTTAAATATATAAATTTATACAGTCGTAGAAAATCCATGCAATCCTTTTTTATTATTCTTATAAAAGTAATTGCAAATTAGTACAAGTCAGAGGCATAGCCGCTGGTTTAAAAAAGAGAGTCAAAAGTGCACCTTCATTTGTACTATAACACGTTTTGCTTTATATAGATATTTTTTTTTTCTAAAAATGCTTTGCTTTTTATATAACATGATCGTAAATCATTTGTTCTCAGGAGAGGATAATATAAGCCATATTATTATCAACAGCTACCATATGTTTCTTTTTTAAACCTAGTTATGTAGCCGTATTATTACATATGTGAAAAAGCAGTTTTTTTTAAATCACAATGAAAATGACTTTGGCAATTTAAGTTCTTAAGCCTGAGTTCATGTGAATATCTAAAATGCTTTTAGAAGAATCAACTCTAATTAAGTCCTGAGTTTAACATATTCACATAACCATATTAAAACAAAGTTACTTGTACTAAAACATCACACTATTTCAATTTCTTTTCAGCGATCCATTTAAATAAAAAATCCAAATCAAATACCTTTTTAATTCTTAAAAAACACGGCATTTAGTCCATGTGAATGATCAACAAAAACAATTTAAAAATCTGAGCTCATAATTTTTAATACTTTTTTCGCAGTATCTATTTATTTTATTATATCAGGAGAAATTTGAAATCACCCTTCATCACCACATTGAAAGCAAGCAAGCCGCCACTCACTCTTGGAAACCTTTCTTTGTTCTTTCTTTTGTTTTTTTTTTTTTAATAACGTGCATAATTATATTGGAGATCACTGTGTTTGAAATACTTTTGGATATTAAATGTAGATATATCTTGCAGTCGCAGTGATTCGGATATCTTTTGAATTGCAATGAAAAAACGTTATTTTGGGGCCGTTAACAAAAATAATATTTTGGATTTAATGTTTTTTTTATCTCTGTGAAAAGAAATTGAATCTGTTCAATCTTTGGGCTTGGATACAGACCCAAAAGGAATGGCATTAAAGAGTTAGGGCTTAGTCAAAACGACATGTTATTGCTTAGAGTCTTTGCTTTGGGCTTCAAAATTTGCAATTAACCTTTTCAATAATTAAAAATGGGTTAGGTCAGTCCCCTCCCTTGTTTGCTTAGTAAGGCCTTAGGCCTCTTTCACTGTTCACAAAAATGGAGAAAAGCTTCCTCACGGATCAATCAAGAATAAATGTCAGCCTATGTAGCGTTTAAAGGATGCCCATCCAGTTTTATTCACAAGACAGAGAGATATTTTTTATTCTATTTATAAATTACATTGTTGTTATTATTATTATTATTATTATTATTATTATTATTATTAT